>CM021172.1:1800000-2061689 GCA_006506795.2 Hericium erinaceus | reverse complement strand
TGGAATTGCTGCAAAGATGCAACTTGGATATGAGATCTCGAAATCTCAAGGTATGGTTCAAATCTCATTGAAAAACTATCACTCACCTCACGTAGGATTCACGGCAAGCGGGGATGGTACGTCGCATCGCAAGATTACATACGCAAGGCTTGTGCGACCGCACAAGGTCTTCAGTCACACGTGATTCACAAAATAGCTCAATCGAAAGTCTCCAGAATCTTCGAACCAAGCCAATCTTTGTACGGGTTATCCCTTGCTCGGGATGATGGGCTCATGGTATGGCCAAGCAGCTGCCTGCTACCCAACTCAGATATAAGATGACCAGGATACATATTCATGTCATGACACCGACGTAGCTGTTTATACATCTATGCTGCTGTCCGAGTGCGAGGAGGAGTAGTCGTCGGCGGGCCCAGCGATGCTGCGTCAAACAGACAAGCGCGAGGGCAAGTCATCCTCGCTATCCGTGATTCTGATCACACTTTGAGACTGCGACTCATCGTCGCTGTCCGTGTTATTATCTGGGAAGTCGGAAGGGCCCTGTGTCTCTTCAATCGGGAAGTCCGTAGGCTTTTCAGCCCAGCTTCGGTGTTGAAGGGTCTCGTGATCTTGGATCAATGCTTCCATGAACAGAAGGCGCATGCCGTTAAGATCGCGAGGATCTCCAAAGGTCAACAGGAACTCAGGCGGGACGAGCTTTGAATTCAGCCCACCGTGAAGGAAGTGATATGAAGACAAGAACAAATACCCCGCAATCTGTTGAGTTGGATTGAAAGGGGCACTAAACAAAACACGTTAACCATCAGTGGAACTTCAACTGCCGAGCACTGACTAGCACATGAGGCTGGAGTTCCAGACGCTCCAGTCCAGAAGTAAAGGAAGGTTGAACCGCTCCTTCAGCTCTCTAAAGCAGCGTTCACGAACCATTCAGGCGCTGAAGGGAGCACATAACATTATCAACTTGAATTGCAAGCAACCTCATTATCACGCACCTGTATGATATTCCGTGTTTAGACTGGTCCGGGTCCTTGCTGACATTGCGCTCGAAGGTCCTTTTTCAGACTGTCGTAAACTGCAATGCGCTGGTCGACAAAGTCGACAACAGCTAACACCCAGTGGATTTCGGATGGAGATGGACTGGAATAAGTATTTGCTTCCAAGGGAGACCATGGCCACACTCGAACATGTTCTGTCAAGGACATCTGAGTCCAGACGTCAGAGATGCCAGAGGGAATAAACGTACTTGCAGACCAGGATACGAGAAAACGTCTTTGAAACTTGAGGGTGGCGGCGCGGAGGGTAGACGAGTATTCATGAAACTTGTGCGCAGAATAAGGGAATTGGGGAACTGGGTGCTCCACTTGATTGCGAAGTACGTTATCAACGTACCGCTCAACATCTGACCTGGGCGCAGACGATCCAAGTCAGACTGCTCGCACGATCCAATCTTGATATTTCGTTTGACCTTCTTCTTGAGGAGCTGGAACACGTATCAGAAATGACAGTTGTCAAAGGAAGAAGCTCAATCACCTCTTTTAGAGTCGACTTGACGGATACATAGCCCTTATCCCTCCATGATAGGATTTCTGAACGAATGCCTTGCACAGTGGCCAGAATTCCGAAAACAAGAGCCTGAACACGAGAAAGCACGTATCCCGGTTCACCCTGCAGCTCCGGAGACCACGGATTTCTATTCCATATCATTGTCGCTCGTTCAAGCAGATATCGACCACCAGCAAGTGCTTGCTCAAACTCGCTACGCCGCTTGACGACACTGTTGTATCCCACATCAGCCTTACTCCTGACCAGCTGATCTTTTATCGTGGGCAGTAATTGACGCTGCAGAGTAAGAACAGCGCCGTCCATGTCCACTGCGTCCCAGACCCAGAGAAGTTGAGATTGCGTCAGCCAGCTTTCGACTTGACCGAGCCAAAGCGTGAATGGTAATGCAAAAGCGGAGGGAACCGAGAGAGCAGCGAACTTGAGGAGACGATGCGTGACGATTTGTGTGGGCAGTGAGATGTGCGGTGGCAGATCTTCCGCGAGTGGTGACGGGACATGCTGCTCGACGTGCTGCGGGACGAGGGACGCGAGTGGTGTCGAGACGTGCTGCGCAGGGGGAAGGGGGACGGGGTGTAGGACATGCTGCGCGAGTGACGGCGGGACGTGTTGCACAAGTGGCAGGACCAAACATGAGGGAATGTATCGCGCCGCCTTGCGAGATGCTGCAGACGCAACACGCTGAGCATCCTGTTCAGCTCTCTGGCGCAAATCGCCTGCAGTCAACTGAACGATCACAAACTTCGTGGATCGTTCAGTTAACTGCTTCTTGCGGTAATAACGCCTAAAGAAAGACTTCGTTAGTGAAACATAAAGCACAAGATAACCACGTACCTCTTCTCTAACTCGCTCTTCTTATCGAGTTTTGCCCTGTCCTCCTGGGTACGTTTTTTGCCCTGCTTGTCGTGCGTTGTCGCCTTACGACCTGTTTATAGTTAACAGCAAGTCACCAGCAACGAAAAAGAAATCTTTAAGCTTACCCATTGTTATGCCGTTGCAGGATGCAAGACAAGGTGTGTGACTTCACCGTTGTGCAGCGCTTCAGAGTTCCGGCCCGGTCTGACGTCCGGGACCGGTGCAGAACCTTTACTTCCAAATATGGTAATTAAAATTCTGCCCTCCAGAAAACGACTACCGTTTATGGATATTCGTGTTCTGCCATCACGGATGACACACATGAGACTAGTAAGTAGCGTTTAATCCTGACGACTGGTTGAGTGCTGCTCCGTCTTTCAGCTTCATCACTTGCTCAATCGACCAATTTCAACACACAACCGTAAGTCAATACGACATATGTCAGTGACTGAAGTACTGATCACTAACTTACAGTAAAATTGTTCAACTTAGCCGCTGGGCGAGTACGCGGATGGCTTGAACAGGGTTGAAATACTCGAGTACCGGCAACCCCATATAGTGAGAGGAGCAGGCGGCAATCGACAGCTACAGCGTGGAGAACCAAAGGTGCGTGTGTTATAATCTTCTATCTCTATGCGGTTAAGCTTACTTCCCGTCCAGAAAACCCTTTTCCTCATTGTTGAGCACGGCTAGTCACCAATTCACGACAGCGACCACGCCTTTCCTAAATTTGCACGTGCAGTGGACCACGGAGCATCTCAGCAAGCGACCGACCCTGGTTGCCTTCTGCACAAACGTGGTCCTTTATCTTTCTCTCTCACCATGGACACCCTTAGCTCTCAAATTCGCCATCTTCATACAGCTGAATTCGAGCCATCCAGCGTCACCCCGATGAACATGCTTCCGGTCGAGGTCCTCATCGACATCTTCTTATATTGTGCGCACAGCGCCGCGATTACCCCGCTCACCCTTGCCCAGGTCTGTAAGCAGTGGAAGGTTATCACAGAGAACGACATGCGTATGTTCCAGCTCATCGTGCTCGACGACTCGAAGCTGTCGCTGGTAAGCTCGAACAAGGCATCGCACACATTCCTGCAACGCTCCAAAGACCTGGAGTTTGACGTCGACGTTCAACTCTCCTCCCGTGACTCCCTTCTTCCCATCCTATCCCCTTTCTTGTCGTCGCTACATCGATGGCGCTCGTTCACACTGCAAGGCATCTGGCACGAGCACATCTGCTTTCACCGCTTCTGGTGTTCCGACGCCGCTAAGCCAAATCTCGAGCAGCTCGAAATCAGTGTCCTCGAGCAGGTCCACACCCAGACAGACATGGATGACTCGTTATCCGGTGCACATGCAGGTACTTTCCGACCATATACCATTTCGTTGACCTCCAACCTCCTCTGCATGGATGTCGTGCTTACGAAACTGCCTTCGCCGGCTGTCCTCGTTCCTCTGCATTTTGTTTCACTATTCATCACGGAAGGCTCTCACTCACTCAACATACATCCCTCTGACCTGCTTCATTTCCTTACTGCCTGTCCGATGCTCGAATATTTTTCCTTTAACGGGATTATGATGGAACCAACGTTGACTGAAGCAGATCTTCAAGTTCCGCCTCCAGTCGCTCGTCTCCCATATCTCCGCTCGCTCGTCCTTCACAGTACACTTTGCACACGTGTGATCCTTTCCCATCTCGACACCCCCGCCCTTAAAGAGCTCTACCTCGAGCACCTCAATGTCGATTTCGCTTTTCTCGTCCATAACCCATATCTCACTCATCACTCGCATCCCACTACGCCCATCTCCGTCTCTGCATCGTCACACGCCTCCATTCCGCCTCCTGCATGCTCGAACACACCCATGACACTCGTCCCACTCCCAGAGTCGCCTCCACGTCCCCTCGCCCCCAGCTTCCCATCCATGTTTCTTCCGTCCGGGCCCTCGGAGCGCACATACGAACTCGAAGACGGTGACTCGGACGATGAATGGCCCGATTTCTCCCAGTCACCGTTCAGTGACCACGCGACAGGCATGGGCGTCCGTAGTCTCCTGCTACGCTCGAACCCGCCACTGCGCGTGCTCGAAATGGACCACGCCGACATGCGCACGAAGGACTTTGCCTGGCTCTTCGCGCACGCACGTTACCTGGAGGACTTCCGCATCGTCGCTTCGGACATGACGGACCACGTCATCACGATGCTTGCACCATGCCTCATGCCTATGGAGCCCGACACACGTGAGCCCGACAGCACTCGCCTCGTGCACCACGTGTCATTACCACGCCTCAAAAGTGTCCAGCTGTTCAACTGTCATCGGTTCAGCGGTGTGGCAATCGTGCAGGCCCTCGCGCAGCGCGTGGTCGTGATGGACAGGCTGGCACGGCATGGCATTGTGGAGTTTGCATCATTGGAGGATGTGGCAATCGTGCAGTGTTCGCGCTTCACGGCCGAGCATGGCGCAGAGCTGGGTGTGACACTGGGCGAGCGGCTACGCTTTCATTGAGATAAAATTGGACGATCGGTGTTCACACTGAGTATAGTTCTTGCTGCCCCTGTTGTTTCCGCCTTCCCTTGACTGACCTACTTCTTGCTCTAGGTCTCTGGTCTGCTACGGACTCTTTCGCATCGCAATATCTACTCTTAATATCCCAGTCGCTACGTCTCTTTCCCTGTCTCTGAACCTTTCGCTCTGACTTGCATGGATTGTCTGTATCTATATTTTATCCCAATCGTGCAGCTTGTACATACACGTGTACACGGTGGCTTTCACCTGTTGGACATATCCCAATATTGATGTATAATACACCTCATGGTGCTGTGGATCAATGACACGGTGCTGGAAATTTATGTCCTTGATGAGTGTATGAGAGAACTTTGTTGACCGCCTTTGCGAGTCCTGTTCTGGCCAACACTGTCATCTGATCACTTCGTTTTCAGACGTTCACGCATTTCTAGAGAACCTCAAGGCCCGGATATGCCCGGCGCAGGGCCAGCTGGCGCGCCTTCGAGTACTCGATTCCGAGATTTTTCCAGTCCAGCAACGGAGACAGCCTTTCGACGCGGTTTCGCTGATCAATACGTTGCCTCCGGGTCTTCGAACAGAGTGAGAACATATCATCGGCGAGCTGGTTGACAGATTCCTCCGGAGACTTCATCCGACGATCGATAACGTAGCAGCCTTCGTCTTCCGGGCGGTCGATCATATCTTGCATGAAGCAGCCAAAGCTGGACAAATTGGTCGTTATTGATTGGATACCCATCTAGCATAGGTGTCACGGACAAGCAGATGGTTATAAATCAGAAGACTTACGATAGTGCACTCTGCTGGAGCGTAGCCCCATGGTTCGTAATAACTGGGGAAGACACCAAGGTGACATCCTCTCACAAACTCCTCGTAATCAAGACCAAGTACCGGATTGTTGGTGTTCAGGAAGTCGGGATGAAAGACAACCTTCACTCTATCATGAGACGTGTTGAAGAGTTTCGCGCGTCGTATCTGAGTGAGGATCGGATCACTCGCGTCATCGGACATGTTATGCGTAATCACTGGGGGTAGGCTGTTGCGCTTCAGTGCGAAGATCCGACGCTTTAGAATAACTTGGTCTTCATCTGACAAAAGTTCATCTGCCGGCGGTAGCTTGGAGAAATCACTGACCAAACCGTTAGCCAAAGGGACAGACAAGAGCGAACGAATGCGTACCCGCCCGATTTCGCGGCCATGTCAAAGAGTCGGGCTACCACACGATTCTGGATTTCGGTGACGGTGTCGTACAGCTGTTTTGTTACTGCTTGTCCCTTCAAAGATTCGATGGTGTAGGAATGAGTAGCAGCTGGCATAATCAAGAAAGCCACGACGGTCATCTTCGATCCGAAAGACTGAAGATGGTAGTTGACACGCGCCAGTGCCTCGAAGAACATATCGACGCCCTTATTGCGGTACTCATAGCGTCCGGCGGTCAACAGATATAACGTGTTGTCCAGATCGAAATCCATGTGTCCGTAGAAGTGACCCCTAACAAACTCGTTGATCTTGTTCTTCAACGTCGAGTAAATTCTGGAATTCGTGCATGGCCTGGAACTTCACGACATTCAGACCGTTGGGTAGGACACCGTCTGGCTTCCGTTTCAGCAGGTGCTCGGCCTCGTACACGGTGATGTGCGAGACGGTCGTAAAGACGTCGGCGCAGTGGGCTGCGGAATGTTCGATGCAGTAGCGGTGGTAAATGCCATGCTTCCCAGCCTTGTGATCGACATCGAAGTACTGCAGGTTGTTATAGAAGTCGACACTGCCAGCGCAGAGTTAGCGCGGGAGGAGAGTTGTGTGGGTGTGAAGACTGTCGTCACATCAATACATTTGCGGCAGAGAGGTATGGTGATTCCTGCCTGCCATTCGTGGAAGTGTGTGACAGTCGTTGTGTGGAATTGTTTAGCCACATACTATGCAAAAAGAGGAGACACGTCAATATCTGGTCCAAAATATTAGACAGAAAATACGTACTTCTCCCAAGAACCACGCGACGAGGTAGCCAAAGACGATGGTTTCGTTGGTTTCGTGATCACTGGGCGGGGTAGGGATACCTGAGAGATTTCAGAGGTCGCTCTTCCACTCGTCGAGGCGGTGGTACTGGCTACCGGTGTCAAAGAGAAGAATGCGTGGAGCACCTTCTATCAGCCGACGTCCATATAGGGACTTGACACCCTTCGCACGCATGGTCTCGAGGGCACTGACGATGTGCGGATCAGTTGGTTCCTCGGCTTCGACCTCCATTGGAGCAGTCTTGTAGGAGAGAGGACCTATGAGAGTGTATCTGTCTGTCGCCGAACTCCAAGACGGTGACGGGGACTTTGGTCTTGATCAGGGCGTAGATACCCCCGACCTCGTTGGCGACCTCACAAGCAACCTCGAACAGGATAGGGTTGTGCACATGGTGCTTGTAGTCGGCCATGATGGTGAGGGTGGAATGAGGGGAAAAAGGAGTGGCAGACAAGAAGAGAGGATGGCGCGGTGCTACTTGCAGAAATCAACTGCCACGTCCAGTCCAGCACCTCGTAGGAGATATACGGCAGCAAGCCCACGACGTACGTGCTGTCGTAGATGTCGTTGCGTAGATGGCCATGTTCCCCGAGTTCGGTAGGATCGACTTGTGCGTGTAGTGCCTGTACAGATGTGAGAGGGACCAATGGCACAAGAAAGGGGGCACGCACTGCTGGTATAGATAGGCCGACATGTGCACGGTGAAGATGCTGAAGGTGAGGATCCCCAGCCCGCAAAGACGGGCACGTGCCGGCAGAAGTGGTACTGGTCAGGACATCAATGTTGACAGAGCTGATGATTGGTGACACGAAATATAGAAGGTTGTTAAGCGAACGCGTGCGGACGTTGAACAGCATCGCGTTTAGTCTTCGAAACATGTGATAGGGCATATGACGGCCGTGGAACGGTTCGAGGCGGTGATGAGGACAGGAGACAAACAGTAGGAGAGAGAACGGCGAGGTCTAGTAATTGATACATGAGTAGAATATTATGGTGTTATGACACGGTTTACGCACCTGATATGATTGCCCACGTGTGGTATATTTGAGCATGTTGAAGAGACCTTGAAAGGGGGTGACGACCACATAGAGACGTCGGGCGGGGGCACCTCAACTGCAACCCGCTGCGGATGGAGGATGGGCGTGCCCCCTTGAACCTTGCAGCCAGTGCAAGTGAGTTAGTGCACGAACGACCTTATTGTCCTTGCATTCGTGCTCAACCTAACTTGCTCTGGATGCAAAGTTCTGAAGAAGAGAGCCAGCCACAAGCGCGACTTTTCAACAAGTCGGTCATGTGATCGTGTAGCACTGCCACAGATGGTCCGATCAGATAGCATTTGTCTGTCCTTGGTCTTTCACTTTCTTACAACAACCTCTGCTACACATTCTAGTATCCCAGTCTCATTTTCAACTGATCATGGCAACTCTTCTGCATGTCAGATGGAAGATCCAAACCCATCCTCACACTGAAAAGTGGTTAAAGTCCAGAATCATTGCTGACTGCATACGAAACATACCGTTTGTTGTAGAGCCTGACCGTCGCTGGCATGGGCTCCCTGAAACCATTGTAGCCCTGATTATTGAGGATCCTAGCTGGGTGAGTGGTTGAATTCAATGCATGGTGATTTGCAGTATACTGACTTATTTTCTAATTTATATAGATTGCACAGGCATTCCAGTACATTACCTTTACTACTGCTTGCTCTGTGAGCAATAAAGCACAAGCACTTGCCATCTTTTTCAGCTCATTGCATACCATCAAGAAGTATGGTGAGGAGAAAAATCACAAATACCTGCAAAGATGGCAAACATTTCTGGAAAGTAGTGGAGTAAGTTTATTTGACAAAAGTGAATGTGACAAGCATCTAATGATTACTGCACAGGCCCCAAAAATGCAAAAACTCAGCATGACAGCTCCTGAGCTTGATGGACCTAGCTACTGCTCTGCTGAAGATCAGATAGCTTTTGGAAGGGGAGAGTTTTACAATTTAGACTCTGAGGATGAGAGTGATGGTAGGTTCATATATGCATTCTAAAAAATTACACACTAACTGTCAACTGTTGTCATAGATGGAGATTATGTTCCTGAAGAGATGTATAGTGAGAGTGATGAGAATAGTGATATGGACATAAGCAGTGATAGTGGTAGTGATATGGTGGTCGACAGCATACATGACGATAATCAGAACCCTAGTGGTATGTATTTTTACACATCTTGCATGTTTGATACTGAATAAATTTGTTGATGTATCCAAAGGTACTGAATTCAATCTGGACAACTTCAAAATTACTAGCAGAAATCATTCAGCTTTGTCTACATATGTGATAACATCATCTGAAAATAAGTTAAAAATCTGTACACGCTGGAAAGAGAGCTTGTATAAGTTGTTTCATGTAGATGTAAGTTTACAGAGATTTCAATTTACTCTTACTTACAATCATTTTCAGGGGGATGATGATGAAAAGATGGTGAAATTAGCACAAGTAGAAGCTGTAGAAGCATTGAGGCAGATGCGAGCCATCAAAAAGGCCATTAGAGAGGAAGAAACTTGGAGAAAGGCAGTCAAGGTGTGTGCATTTATATTAGATTGGTTTATTATCAATGTCATATTTTTTATGTCAGCATTCTGGCCTTCACGATGTCTTCAAGGAAATTACAAATCCAGCCTTCTTTCCTACAATTGAAAGGATAAGTTTACAAAATAGCTACAGAAGGTACTGTTGGACACAAGCATTGTCTGTGATCGAACATCTGTGGACACCTGCCACAGTCTTTAGTAGCCTGCCGGATTCAGATGCAAGAGTAAGTTAGTCCAGTTGAATTATGAAAAACATAACATGTAAGACTTTTATTTAGATAGAACCAACAACTGAAAGGGGAAGAATATTCCTTGATAATACCAAGAACATGTTCTTGAATGCTTTTCAAAATCATCCTCAGCTGATTTCTCAACCTGCTTATCCAAGCACAGTTTTCTCTCTTGTCTCTCTCAAGAATTTTATGTTGGCATGGGATCAATGGTTGCAAGATGGACTTGAAAAAATTGCTGGAATATCAAATGTATGTCTTTATTTGTGACATAATAGTTATTGTGATTTGTGAGTTAACACTAATTTTGCAGACTTCAACATGGAACCTAGCAAATCTTTATTCAGATGTTATGAGAGGCACCGTACAAGATGTGGCAACACGTATCACCGATGAAAGGTTTCTGTGCATATTTGAATGTACAAAGGAATTGAAGGACATATCTCACAGAGCAAAAGAACAAGGTTTCAACCGAGCAGAAGTCGGCAGAATTACAAGTCAACCAGGATCTAAAGTTGGTCTCCACCAAGACATACCAAAACTTCCAGGAGAAAAGAAGGGATGTTATACATGTGGACACCTGCCTGCTAGTGAGGCATGCATCCTAAAGTTGGTTGTTGAAGAAAAAGATGTGGAGGCATTGAAGGGGTTTGTGATTACTTCTGCTCCTGCCAATGATCGATTGGTCCCAAAGGCATGGCTCTTTTTGTGTCTTGCATATATTTTGAGCTAACTGTATTCAAAGAGCATTCCAAAGAGTTTGCAATCGAACATACAGTATCGAACACCTGAAGAGTTAAATCTGCAAAGGATTGAACATCGACCTGTAGTGTTCAATAGATGTGGAAGAGATGCAGTACAGGTGCTAACACCTGATCAGGAGATAGTGAGCTTCAATGTTACCTCCATTTGATTTATGTATTGTGTGCTAACATGTGGCATCAGGTTGGTGGCATCAAGTTCAATGCAATAAGAGGGGACCTATTGGACATGTGTGTGGAGCATCACAATCAACTATTTGAATCAAATCGATCCAAGTTGAAGAGAGGCTCAGACTTCCAGCAATGGGCATATGGTGATATGATTCCAATAGGAGCAAGACAAGCTATGGGTGGTATGGCTGGAGACATTTATAGGGAATATCCAGGAGCAGAGACCAACACTATTGAGAATATTCGGATCTTATTCAACCATGCCAAAGTAAGAGGATTGTTTAATACTGCTAGTATTTGAACTAAGGATGATTTAGGATGCTGAGATCCTAACCCAATCTCTTGGAGCAGAAGGAAACATTGCAAGAGCAGATTTGCGAAGCGACAAGGACAATGCTGAGCTTAAAAGGCTCGGTGCAACTGGCATCAATCTTTTTTACTGTGATGATTACATGGCACCTCAACATGGTGACGACGACGAAGGATGGTCAGCCTGTAGTCAGCTCACAAAATCTGAAGACCTGAGGGATACAAGTTTCGACTTTGCCTATACAGCATACGGTGTGTATTTTCACACCCAGCCTGGATGTGTATGGTAAGCAAATTTGTTATGACATAAATATGTTTTATTGAAAAAATCTAGGTGGTGGAATGCAAAGAAGACGCATGGTACTATTATGCCAGGTAAAAGTGAAATGAGAAGCACTGCAGGAGGAGGAGGAGGGGAAGAAGGGGGAGGAGGTCCACCTGCAAAAAGCAAAGGTAAATGTGCAACTACTCCAAAGAGAGCAGTAAATGCAGCAAGACAGCAAGCGAAGGCTAGAAGAGGTAGAGAGCTAAGAAATGCATACTGGGACAATGAGGTATAAAAGAGCAGAGTAGTTAGAAATATGGAGACCATAGCTTATACTTTTGAACCGGCCAAGTATTTGATCTAATCCAATTATGATCTGACCATTCCCACAAACTAAAGGTTCCTTCTCCTCTATGTGATGATTCTCTATATCCAAAACCAGAGCCATAATGCAGATAAACCTCTTTTAGATGAGGTAAACCTGCAACTGAGTTGAATACCACCGATGTTTCCAGGTTGTGCATCAGAACACCACATTTTTCAAAATATGCGGGATTTGGATTGTGTTTTGATTCATCATCAGCATCTGAGATGTCTTCATTGCCTGGAAAGTGTGCATCTTCTGGCCAATCTGAGATAAGCCATGTGGTTGAGATGATAAGACGTGTGACATTTGAAAACTGCATCAATGATGAGATCCAGATTTGTCTTGATAGCCATGGATATGTGTAATGACCATATGGCTCCTACAGTAAATAAGACATGTCAGAACAACTGGAGAAGACAATAGACCCAAATTATATACATCAGTGTCCTCATCTGAATGATTGATGATGGAAAGAGTGATGGATTGTTGGTTGAGACTTTTCATCCATTTTGATATGACTTGAAGATGATAAGATTGAATATTGTCCATGGATATAACAATAGAAGAGATGGTGGTGAGACGTGAAAAAAGAGTGTCTGCCTGATTGAGAACATAGGCATCTAAGATTTGAAGAATTTTGACAAGTCTTTGTGGAAGGTTGATTGAATAAATCCGAGGAGAAAGGACTCCCTCATGGAATACGATGGTGGTGACATTTATAAAGATGAATT
The DNA here is from genome assembly GCA_006506795.2 of Hericium erinaceus. NCBI lineage: Eukaryota > Fungi > Basidiomycota > Agaricomycetes > Russulales > Hericiaceae > Hericium > Hericium erinaceus. Next base: position 2,049,326 of record CM021172.1, on the reverse strand, counting down.
CAGAACGAGAAGAGATAAGAGGATTTATAATAGCAAAGTGTTGACGAAGCTGCAAGGAGATGGTATTGATATATTGCAAGCTCAAAGAAAGATAGATAATCTTACTGTTTTCAGAAATCCGAAGAACTGTCTTGATGTACGAAGATGAACTGTGGTAGGGCGATGTGCCACTGCTCTAAGTACAGCCTTGTTGATAAGACGCATATCTCCAGCTTTTAGCATAGGATCTGCACAAATTCTAGTGTATATCTCTGTAGGAAGTTTCATGATCGTGAAGAGCAGAGAGTGAATAATGGAAAGAAGATGGCCAGATGAAAGATAAAAGAAGTAGAGATAGCATCGATTGCGTGGCATACATGTGATGTCACAAGACAAGGTCACAGCAGATCACATGACCTCAGCCACCAGACCTTGTCCGGCCGGACAAGGTCAGAGTGGGTCATGTGACCTTAGCACAGCCATCAGACCTTGTCCGGCCACACAAGGTCAGTATAGGTCATGTGATCTCAGCACAGTCATCTGACACTCGTGCAGTTGCAAAATATGATTATATCTTCTGAATGTACTAGCTGAAATCAGGACAGTAATAAACTAGATGTACAAGGAATAATGCAGAAAGGATGTACAGTAAGAGGCAACAAGGGCTTATCTGTATCTGAGACGTGGCACCCCCAATTTAGCAAAAGACTGACGATGTCACAGCAAGTTTTTACATGGCATGGACTGTCATCCTTTCTGCAAAAGCTGTAAGCATCCCCTACAACACCAACAGGATATGCGTTCAAAACTGAGAGAGATTATATAAAGCAAAGACTAAGTTAAGTAGCAGAAGGTGCTGTGTCTTGCATAAAAGTGTCTTCTAATCCTTCTACACGATCTACCCCTTGGACGCTGCTGCTCTTCACCTTCTTCGCCTCCTTCTTCACTGAATATCCAATGCGTCTCTTCATAGTCTTGGAAGGGGAAACAGTTTTAGTAAACTGTGCGGTATATACTTGCATGTCGTAAGCCTAATAGTGATGTGTGAGCAAGGTTGACGAGTAAAGATCAAAAGAAATAAGTTGCCTCTTGAAGCTGACGATCCAAAATAGCAATAGATCTGAGCTTGCACACCATTTGATACATGCCTTTCTTTGCCCAGAGCGGTACAGTACCAAAGGATACCTGCAGCTGAACTATTTGACCCGAGCGTATGACTGCTGGATCAATAGCAGTGTAGTCGTAGTTAGATGCTCTAAAAAAATATTCATCAGATTAAAGCGACATTGAACTGATGAAAACAAGAGATCGTACAAGGTATCAGATTGTCTCTCGTAATACTCCACTTTGTTGTCTTCGAGGTGAGCACCTACATTAGACGTAGCTTGCAGCAAGATACCTTGGGGATCTATGACGTCTCCAAATGGAACAGGACTATGACCCTGAGATTGAGAGAGGGGAGTGACATAGCGATTGGAAAAGGCGAAAGACGGATGATCTTCCGTCTGATCAGGGACCCAGGGTCTGAGACTGTTTACCGAATAGACACTATCGATGAGATGGTGGATGGCAGCGATGCCCGTTATAGCCTGCTCAAAGATTGGTGAGCTGAAGCCTAGCAAATGCACGCTCTGCTTGGCCCAGATAGGCTTTCCAGGTAGGCTAAAATGATATCATTCAAGTTATTACAGACAAAAGAGAGATAAAGTTGACGCGTACCGGTTACGATGCAAGACAGGAGGTAAATCATAGTCAAGCAAGACACCCTGCATCTCCCAGACAGCCTCTTCCAGTTCCACCTCAGGATCACTGTTCCGTAAGACAACCTTTGCAGTACCATCGGGGGCCTTATGTGAAACATAGTTTGCACGCAAAAATTTGATCTGAGAAAGACAACGTTCAGAAAGAGGTCATAAGCAAGAATATAGCTAGACGCACATCTGACATATGTTTGAGCTGAAGGTGACGTGGCAATTGCTGAGCAGCATCCTCACAGATTTTGAGAGCATGAGTTTCTACAAATTGCGGTTAGCTAGGAGGAAGTGCAAAAGGACATAGACTTACGACAATCTGACTTGTCCAGAAATTGGATCAGAGAGTGAGACATTGTACGGTAAGAGAAGTTGGAGATGAAGAGAGGCATGTATATGAAAATAGATGGAGACAAAATGAGGAAGAAGAGGGGCGATGCAAGAAAATTTGGGCGGTTTGACCTGGACAAAAAATGAGATGAGGTGATTTCACATATTTGTTTGATTGGTAGACGGTCAGAAAAATATCATGTGGATAGACAGGTGAAGAGCGTTACCAGGATAGTCATAGACTTTGCAATTCTATGTGAGTAAAGCGAAGGTGTCCAGACCATCTGAGAAATGGATCTGGGTTATGTCAATGGGCACTGCCAATCAGCTTAGGCCATGCTGCAAAAATTGGACGGAGCAACAGTGTTAGTGGAGAAGCAAAGATTGTTAAAAGTTTTAGAGATCTGTAGATTCTGTCAACTGGATCAACGTCCCAATTCAGCTGTTTGCCAACTCCGTTAAACAGCACTACGGAACTTTCCATCAAGGTTCCTGGTTCTCGCTTAACCAAAGCAGAAGATCAGCGGTGCGGAAGACTCGATTCTAACTCTTCCGCTGAACTTCCAATTCTCGGTAAGTCTGTAGTTTCAGATTGGATACCAGATTCAAATCTTGTTTCATGGTACGTGTCTTAGGTTTCTTCTTTGCATTCGCTTATTTCTTATCTGTCCAATCCACGTTCAGTATGTCAGATTCTCTCTTCGCTTCACCAACACCTAACAACCCGTCTCCTTCTTTTCCTCAGACAAATGTCAAGTTAGATGCAACTGCGCTGCATTTCAAAAATGTCAGGACCAACCTTGAGGCTTGAGTGGTCTAGAGCTATAGGTCAGTTCCATTCGGTCACATTCCTTGACTACCAGGTGTTCATATCCGTCTGCCCCAAAGATCTGTTCACCGATGAGGGTCAGTAGCTCGTAAATTCAGCATGTGGTTGTTACTGATTGGTCAGAATATTTGCAATTCTGTCTTGCTGCCAAGGTGATCATGGCAAAATTCCCTCGTCCTTTGTCGAGTGCAGAGGTCAATTCTTCAAGTCTATCTTTGGCCGGCCCTAAATTGCAAGCATGCAGACCATATAATCTTGAGCGACAGCATCGACTGCCCTTCAGCATCTTGCTGCCCCCTTGTCCCCTCATTCATCTACTGCATTGTTCTGTCTTGCTATTAGCTGTCATGTCTGGTCGCTCTCTTCGTTCTAAGACCAAAAAGGTCTCTGCTTCTACTGTTCCCAAGGCTCTAAGCCGCACCGACACCATGCCAGTGACACCAGTCAATCGAGACAAGGAGCGCATTCAACCATCTGCTCCAAAGGGCCTGGCTCGTAACTCTTCCAGCGCAAGCACGCTAGGATCTCGGTAAGTTGAGAGATTTTCGTACGTGCTAAGTGCCAGTCTAAAACATGTGTTTTTCTTCAGAAAGCGGGCCCTTGCAGGGGACGAGTCTGACGATGAGTCAGATGTACCCTTCACGAAGCGGCTATTCCAGTCAAAGGATGTTGAGTAAGTGAACATTGCTACAATGTAGGTAGTCTTCTCATGACATGATTTGTAGAGTGGTCATAAGCCCCTTCAAAGGCACCAAAGTTCGTCCTGACAAGAAGAGAGCCAACAAGTACGTCTTGTCATAATTTTAACTTTTTGCTCAGATTTATTGAGTTGGATACGATCACAGAGAGGCTGTTAGTTTAGATTCAGAAGATGAGTAAGTCATGTTCTTTTGTCAGTATTTTTGTTTCGGTCCATGTCAGCTCAGTCGTATCTTGTTGCACAGCCCATTCAGTATGGAAAAGAAGCCACAGCAGACGCGGTGAGTTTCATTGATCTTTATCAATATTTGTCTGATTTCTAATGTTTCATCTGCAGCAAAAAGCCCAAAGTCGTACTCGTGGACTCCAGCGACGAAGAATCCAACACCTTACCCGTCGAGAATAAGGTAGAGGAGATGGCAGCTGAGGAGCAGGAGATTGACGTAAAAGGAGATAAAGAGGAGGAGATAGAAGAGGAAGAGACACACTACACGGTCGAGGATCCATTGGAGGACGAAGACAAATTGTATGTTCATTTTTTTGACGTCCTTGAATTGACTCACATCTAGTATTGTATTAGCGTTCCAGAGGATTGTGCGGTCACAGATGTCAATCTGATGGACAGGCTTCTCAAGACTTCCTACAAAAGCCTGCCCAGCTTGGAGTACGTCTCAACTTGCTTAACTGCAGATTCCTCATGTACTCATTTGAACTCTTAGCCATTCTGTTTCTCTGACTGGAGGCAGCATCAATGTTCAGACGTTGGGAGCCAGTCTTCTGACGGAGGTTGAATATGGAAATCTCAATTTAGAGTAAGTCATTCTTATTATTGCGTTACATTAGATGCAACCTAACATAATGATTGTATAGCTATCTTGTTCAAATTATGACGTTCAGTCAGAATGTGTCCTTGGATCTGATAAACCCAGCTCGGGTGGACCCCAATCTTTTTGAGGCGAATACGGCAACCCATAGAGGCATCATCTTCAAAGAGAATGGGCAGGTGGCTCTTTTTGTCACGATTGGCTTTGTGGTGAAGTCTGATTTGATGGAGGGTCGTATGATGAATACTGGAAAAGGTATGTTCTTGGTTGTGTTGTTCAGTTGTTTCTGTCTAATTGTAATCATTTAGGGAAGCGGTACATAAGAGAGCTTTACGTATCTCCTCTTAGCATGGAGTGGGAGAGGGGATTGGCATTTTATGGGTCAGTGTTTGGCAAGAGGAAGCTGAGCATCTTTTGCATGGAGGGCGGTGTTCCATTTGGCACTATGGTAGGAGAGCGTGAATCCACTGCCTCATCGAGCAAAGCAGAGACGCCTAAATCTACAAGTAAGCCCCTTTTATCTGAATTCCATGTAATTATCACTAATACCATCTTTAGAATCTACTGCGTCTTCTGCTTCCTCTTCCTTGTCAAAGGGAGGAAAATACTCATTCCCCACTCCGACGTCTGGTGACAACCAGACTGATGCCAGTTCTGGTACCGGAATCAAAGACATGACCAAGCGTCCCTTGGGACTTTTGGATACTAGTACGTCTTTTATGTCTTAGCTCAAAAGATGTTGCTGACCATGAGACTTGATTATATAGTTCCTGTCTGGAATTGTACCAGGTTCTACAAGCGTCTTGGTGAAGGTGGTACAACGATCAAAGGTGATCCCCGTTTTTTGTTCACGAAGGCTCACAAGCTTGCAAAGCATACCAAAGGTGACTTGGAGTTGGGGGATTTAGTGGTGGTAATTCACACCGTGACTGAGTTTGTAAAGAGCGGCTACAGCAACTTGAACTTGAATGTTCAAGGCATTTATCTTCTTGCTAGAAAGCAGTGATAGATTAGACAGTTCATTATTGACTGAGTTGCTTAATTTTGTTACGCTCTTCAACTAGACTTTCTTTTACGCTCTTCAAATAGACTTTGCTTTTTCTGACTTTGTTTTGAAAGCGTGGTGTGAACTAAAAATAAATTTTGTTTAAAAATAAACTCTGTTGCTGTTAAGTACCAGAGTTCGATGGATGAGGTAGAGATCTCCCTTTTTCTAGTAGTCATCAACACCACCACTGCATGCATATCACAAAGCATTGTGTTCAAGGTTTGTGGTCTCATTTGTGGCAAATCTTGATCAAAGGGTCAGTGTTAAAGAACACATGCAGAATGGCTCAGGAGCTCATGTTAAAGAACACATATAATATGGCTAAAGAGCTTATGGTTAAAGAGACCATACATCTTTGGATAATTATGCTAATCTCAACAATAGTGTTATGTTTGTGGATAGTGATACATACCATGCTTTTACACAAGATAAGTTCAGTTTTAAAACATGTTCAATGGCGATTGAAGGTTTTAGTACATAAGACAACTGATATAATCTGTAACAACTCCTTATCAAGTTATAATAACCAACGAGGTGGTGCTAGACAGGACCCTGCAAATTGGTCATATAATGAAATTGTTGATTTTATATTAGATCCTATGCATTTTGAAGAAAATACAATGTGGAGTTTTGTTTCTCATAGCATAGATTATACATCAATGACAGATAATAGTGTTCGAACTACTGTCCCAGTTTCAAAGCTAATAAAATTGAACAAAGCTATGCTTGTGACTTTATGTCTGCAGCATAAGATAAATGCAAATGGTAGAAATAGTCTCAATGAATTGCAAAGTAAATTGAAAAGACATTGTTGCAAGAGTGATAGATGTGAAAAATACATTACAGTATTTAAAGTGTGTGAAAAGGGTAATAATACAAAATGCAAAAGATATAGAGCTAATAAAAAGCAAGACAAAAATTTAAATAGTAATATCAATAAATCATTTCCTCCACTTCCTCCTTCAAAAAAACTTATTGAAGACATTGTTTCTGCTTATTGTAAAGATATTCAACCAAATATGATATTAGAGGGCTCATGTGCTGTTTGTGATTTACTTACTCCGATTAAAAATCTTTCTGATCTTTCTCAACATGATCTTGATTTTTCTATTCTTGAAAGCAACAATACATTTGTTGCAAGGCAAGAAAGATATACCTCATCTGATCCTATACAGCCTTGTGAAGGCCAATTATGAATATATACTCAGAAGATATCTGTGACACTTGTCTGAAAGATTTGAAAAAGAAAAAGACACCAAAAGGAGCTTTGATAAATGGCAATTGGATAGGTGAGATTCCAAAACAGCTACAGGACCTTAGTTGGACTGAAAAAATGCTTATTTCTAGGGTGTGTCACAACAGATGCATTGTACGTGTAAACAAATCTGGCTTGCATAAAATGTCTGCAAATGCTGTTTTCTTTTCTACTCCTATGCCTAAAGTATATGCAAAGCTTCCACCTAGTCTTGATGAGCTAGATGAAGTGATGGCTTTTATTTACATAGGACAGACTCAGCCTACCAAAAAAGATTTCAAGCGGACTCCTCTCTTAGTTCGAAGAAATAAAGTGGCTCATGCTTTGGAATGGTTGAAGCTTAATCATATTGATTATGCTGACTTGGATATATCTTATGAGAATTTAAATACATATCCAGAAGATGTTCCTGCAGTAGTTGTAGAATGCAAAATTGCAGACAATGCCACTGAGCCTGGAATGATGTCTGTATCTGATGAACCTATTGAAGGTGTAGAGTCAGGTATTTGTCCTTTTATTGTACATGGACTAACAGGAGGAGATCTGGAAAAAAAGACCACTCAACAACTTAGAGCTATTGCTTTACAGCATATGAGAGGTAAAAACAATAGAGCTTTAGGCATAGGGCAAGCTGCAAATCCTGAGTCAATATATAACAATCCTCAGCTATATCCTCAGATATTTCCATGGTTGTTTCCATATGGACTAGGTGGCATTGGTAACAAAAATGGCAGTGTTAAGATATCAGATCAAGCAAGAAAAGGAAATCTATTGATGTATTATGATAAAAGATTTCAGTATGAGGCTATGTTTCCCCTGGTATGTATTAATCATAATCAGATTAAAGACAGTACCACTGGTGGCTATCTCTTAGCCAAAAAAGCTAATTTTTCTAATATAGCAGACAGACTCATGTCTGTAAATCCAGAGGTTCTAAGTCAACTTATAGATAGATTGGCTGAGGGAGAAAGAGTACAGCCAGAAACAGAAGAAGAAAAACTCTGCTATCAAATCATCAATGACTTAGATCATGTTGCTCATCATGTGCAAGGTTCAAAGACTGGTCGAAAATACATGAGAAATGAGATCTGGTCGCTTATATCATATTTGGGTGCTCCCTCTTGGTTTATAACATTTGCACCAGCTGATCTTAAACATCCAATCTGTCTTTATTTTGCTGACAAGGACTTGAAATTATATCCAAAGCTTTATGAAAAAGATGAGCAGTTCCGTCTCATTGCTAGCAATCCAGTAGCAGGAGCTAGATTTTTTAAACTCATGGTGGACTTGTTTATCAAGCATGTGCTAAGATTCAATGACAAAGAAAGAGGTTTATATGGCAAGACTGCTGGATACTATGGTACTGTAGAACAACAAGGCCGTCTTAGCCTTCATCTTCATACTATAATCTGGATTCAAAATTCTCTGTCCCCTCAGGAAATACGTGATAGAATTTTGGATCCTACATCTGAGTTTCAAAAAGAGATGATCAGATATTTAGAAAGTTGTCATCAAGGTGAGTTTATTGATAGCACTATGGCCAAAGTGGAAAATGATATGATAAAACAAATGGAAAAGAATTCTGATTATGTTGAATCAACTCAAGTATTGCCAGAAGCACCACCACAGCCATGCAAAACACATGTGATAAATGATCAAACACCTCTAGTTCCAAATTCAGATGATGAACATGTAAATGATAAATTTGTAAATGATTGTAGCAATTGTCAAAAAACATGCTCTTGGTGGGCACATTTCAAAAAAAGAGTCAATGAACTATTATATTTATCAAATATTCATGACTGTGGCAGAGGAGGTTGTAAGAATAAAAAATATGACAGTTGCAAAGCTCGATTTCCAAGAGAGACTTATCCAGCTTCTTTAATAGATCAAGATAGTGGCAGTATTATCATGAAAAAAGGAGAGGCCATGCTCAATACATTCTCAACACCTTTGACATATCTTTTGGGTTGTAACACAGATGTAACTAGTATGCTTTCTGGAACAAGTATTAAATCTATTATTGCATATATTACTGACTACATTACCAAGTCACCTTTGAACACTCATGTCATGTTTCAGGCTATCCGCAGTGTATTTGATTAAAATACTACTTATATTGGTGGTGATAATTCTAGACAAGAAAAGGCAAGAAAGTTAATAGTTCAGATAGTAAATTCTTTAACTGTAAAATTAGAAATGGGATCTCCCATGGCATGCATGTATCTCTTGTCTCATCCAGATCACTATACAAGTCACTTGTTTAAGGTTTTCTTTTGGAGTACATATATTAAACAAGTTAGCCAAGACTGGAATCAAATTGATGAGTTTCATGAGGATGTTCCTGATAAAGTGATAGTAAATCAAATTCAAGGAAAGTTAGTAGCTTTGTCTCCAATTCTTGATTACATGTATAGACCAAAAGAACTCAGTGATGTGACTTTGTATGATTGGGTACGTTTGTATGAAAAAAGACCTTTGAGTGGATTAAAAAAATCTAAGTCACAGTCTTCAAATGACAAATTAGAGTCAAATCAAACATCAAATATGTCAAAAGATAGCAAGGATATAAATATGGATAATAGTAAAAAAAGTGATTTGAAAGAAGATAAAATGGATATTGATGAAGATGTTACACTTCAAATGCAAGAGAAGGAAGAAGTAGAAGAAGATATGAAATACAATGATAATGATGATGATGAATATATATATCCAGATAATGCAGAGGAGGAGACAGAGGAGGAGGAGGATCCAGATGATGAAGATCATAATTATAAAAATAGTAAACATAGTACAAAAAAAAGAATTCTTTCTAAAATGTTGTTTATTGAGCCACATCCTCAATCACACAGTCATTATATTTATAAATTTGATGAGAGCAAAAGCAAAGTTCCAAACTTTACTGGAGGTGCATTGCCTAGAAGAGACAAAGGAAATAGAGAAGAATATTGCCAAACTATGCTCACATTATTTAAACCATGGAGATCTGGTCTTGACCTTAAGAACAAAGAACAATCATGGGATGATGCATTTGAGAAAAATAAATTTACTTTTAGGCAAAAGCAAGTTATGAACTTTTTTCAAATCAAATATGAATGCAATGATGCTAGAGATGACTTTTCTGCACAAAGAAAACAACATGATATGATAAATAGTTTTGGTGATAAGATTCTGGGCACATTTCAGCATGAGCTTGATGGTCAACATGATGAAGATGAAGCAACTGCCAACTGGGGTGTAGATAGTCTGACAGAAAAGCTTCAAGAAGAATGGGATGATATAGGTAAAAAGCAACAGAAAAGACTGGCAGATATGTATGAGATGCATAAGCTTATTCAAGGTACTGGATGGTTAAATCCAAGTAAAATAGAACAGACAGAAAATGCTGTTGATGAGAATGTCATGTTATCCAAGTCTCAAAAGGAATGGAAAGCAACTCTAGCACGAGAAAAAGATATTATCTTGGCCAAAAGAGATCTTGAAGCTAGCAATGCAGAAAAGAATAATGATACTTCATATGGAGATCCTTATAATGTAGATGAAGTCAAGTTGGTGAGCAAAGCATATTTAGATTACAATTATCGTCCAAAAAATCCACAGGATAGATTAAACATCGATGAAATAGCTAAGACATTCACACTAAATGTTGAGCAATCAAGAGCATTCAAGATTATTGCAAATCATGCTGTAACTCCTCAGTCTGAGCAGCTTAAAATGTATTTAGGTGGTATGGCTGGCACTGGCAAGTCACAAGTCATCAAAGCTATGACCAAGTTTTTTGAGCAGAGACAAGAGTCTTACAAATTTTTAATCATGGCACCCACAGGAGCTGCAGCAGCTTTGATAGGAGGATCAACATACCATTCTATGTTGGCTATCAATAAATTTCAACCAGAAGGAGGCAAAGGTGTATCTACTCTAGCTGACATCCGTACCAGGCTTCAACATGTTCAGTACATCTTTCTAGATGAGGTGTCTATGGTAGATTGCAATAGTTTGTACAATATAAGTGCCCAAATGAGCAGTGCACTTAAAGTAGAAGATCAGCCTTTTGGAGGTGTAAACATCATTCTTGCTGGTGACTTTGCTCAACTACCTCCTCCTGCTAATAGTGCCTTGTACAGCCAAGATGTAGATACTATAATTCACACCACTCATTCTCATTCAAAACAAAAGGCTTGTTTAGGAAAAGCATTGTGGCATCAGTTTGTGACTGTAGTAATTCTGAGAGAAAATATGCGTCAGAAGACTCAGACACCTGATGATGCTAGGTTTAGAACAGCTTTAGAAAATATGAGATATAAATATTGTACAGAGGATGATATCAACCTTCTTAGATCTAGAATTACTGGTGCTGGAGTTAAAAGACCTAATATTGCAGATCCTCAGTTTAGAAATGTATCTATTATTACATCATTCAACATTCAAAGAGATGAAATTAATTTGATAGGAACAAATCGATGTGGGAGAGAGTCAGGCCAGAAGCTTGTACACTTTTACTCTATAGATAGATGGCACAAAGTTGATGAATCTTTATCAAGTCAAAAAAAGAAAAACTTGTACAATGATCCTATAAGAGCAAACAATCAAATTCACATTAACTTGCAAAGAAAACTATGGGAGTTGATTCCTTCTATGACTAAACATTATGCAGGAAAGCTGTCTCTATGTATAGGTATGCCTGTCATGCTTAAACACAATGAGGCAACTGAGATGTGTGTTACCAATGGAGCTGAAGGTGTGGTGGTAGGATGGAAGTGCCACACTGGCATTGATGACAAGCTTGTGTTAGATGTAGTCTTTGTAAGATTGACTTGTGCACCTAAGCTAGTGCAACTGACAGGACTGCCTCTGAATGTGGTTCCTATTTCTAGAGTAGAAGACAAAATAAAATGCTTTATGCCAAATGACAAAGAAATATGGATTAGTAGATCACAGATCCCTATTCTACCTAACTTTTCAATGACAGACTATGCTTCTCAGGGAAGAACAAGAATATTCAATGTGGTTGATATTCAAAACTGTAGAGATCAAAGAGGAGTGTACACTGCTTTGTCTAGAAGTTCAAGTATTGCTGGAACAGCTATTCTTCAGCAATTTAATACTGACAAAATTAAAGGAAGACTTCCTGGATATTTAAGATCAGAATTCAGAGAGCTTGAGCTTCTAGATGAAATAACTCGTCTTCAATATTACAAAAAACTATCTACAATTATTGATGCTCCTACTAGAACAGCCCGCATCCAGCAGTATCAGCTTTGGAAAGGAACTGACTATGTGCCATCAAATGTACCTGCTCCACTTAAATGGACAAAATTAGATCCTTTTGAGACTAAACAGAACACAGAAGATGCAGAATGGACCATTTTAGTCAAGCACAGAAAAGGAAATACAAAGATTGTAGATAAGCCCTATAACTCAAAAAAAAGAAAGCTAGCAACATTTGAAGACAATCCAAAAAGCTTTGAAACTGCAAGTGGAACACAAGCATTAAATGAGATTAGTAAAGAAGGTGCTGATAAGAGAAAGGTGAAAAAACACAAAACAAACGAAGCTTCAAAGGTGAAATTTTCTTCTCCCATTGGATTGAAATGGTGTGGTCGGACTTGGAGCTGTGCATATGATACATTATTTACCATCCTTTATCATATTTTTAGAACAAAAAGAGATCTTTGGGAAGATCACTTAGCAAATTTGAACAATTACTGTATGGTATTGAATAATGGCTGGATTGATTCAGCAGATCCTGACTTGGAGTTAATAAGAAAAGACGTTAGAGCTCTACTAACATATTTTGATTGTAACAAATTTCCAAATCAGCAAGGAGTGGGAACTGACATTAGAGAGTTGGCCTCTATTATGCTTGGATGTCAAACAGATGTAGGATATGTAGAAGACAATTGTACATCTTGTGAGTATTCTGTGACTGAAAATGTTCATAATCTTGTATGGCATATTCCTAGCTTGTCTGCAGACTCAAATACTGCTAGTGAATTAGGAAAAATTATGAATGGAATTAGTATGAAAAAATGCCCTCAGTGCAATAGTGCACTTCATACCACTACTATTTTTACCAATAACAGTCCACCATTGATAATAGTAGAACTTGACTATCACAACATTAAAATAAATCACACATTTACTATGAAACATCACACAGACAATAAAAAGACAACATTTAAACTTGTAGCTATAGTGTATTTTGGAGATGTTCATTTTACTGCAAGAATTATTGATAAAGGAAAAAGAATCTGGTACTATGATGGAGCAACAACTGGCAGACAATGTGAGTTTGAAGGTATACTATCAGGTTTTGGCAATTTGCATTATGCAAAAGAGAAGGAAGCAAGTTTACTTATTTATACACCTTCATAAAATATACTAGCTAACAATGAAAAAGGAATCGTCTTGCCGTGCGAAGCATCGGCCCTCTTCCACCAAGTGTTATGCTCATAGAATTAATATGATAACAGAGAATTGATGTACTAGTATTGTAATGCTGCAAAGATCTCCATCTTCAAAGTATATTGTTTTACACTTATCTCTTATTTTTAAACTTTGTTACCAGCAAGAGTTGAACTAATGACAAAATAATGGTCACGTGCAACAGCGAGCCCGGTCAGGCTCGCTGTTGCACGTGACTTCTCAAAAATTGTGTTTACATTTATGAAGTACATAAGTGTGGCCTTTGAAGGTCTGTCAACTGTTGTATGTTGTCTAGATTGATTTTATTTTTGCCTTCTAGGGGTCTGAATCAGTAATTTAGCTATATCTCTGTAACTTCTCTAGCTATAAACATAAACTCAAGTGTTTCTGAATAGTACTATCAATGGCCATATTAACACGGTTTTTACTGATTTTTTATGCTACTGAATATGTGTCTATTCTCAGATGATTTGATGATTTGCCCTAGACTTGAATGATTTTTTCGATTTTTTCCTGCTTATAAATCGCTTATGTAATCCGCAGCATGGGCAAAATGACGTACTCCCGTCCCTCTCATGATGTCATGGGATGGGAGTATGTCATTTTGCCCGTGCTGCGGATTATGTAAAACCTTGAAAATAGTCAAATAGGAGGTTTTGTGATAATTCGAGTGTACCTCCTTAAGTACTGGAGATATCATCGGTCCCTTGATTGCGTCAGAAAGGGCTCTATTATACCTTTTCAATGACACTAGGTACACTACAATTGGATGAGTCGATAAAAAGATATGGCCTCAACAAGTTTGCCCCTACCTCTAATACCAACCCTTCAGTAATCGCTACCGCGTGTTCTCAATACTTATCCGATCGTCTCGTATAATATGCCGTTGGAAAGGTACGAATCAGGCCTTTCCAACAGTATCTTTAGCGTGTAAATATCACCACTCATTGCTCCACTACAATGCAATCACTATGATCTCCTCCTCAAGGATATCTTTTGAAGTGATTTGCTCATATCTCAGTCATTTCTGGACCTATTGTTATGAAAACAAATGTTCTGAGGAGGTAAAATTTGCTCTCATTATATTACCATACATCACATTCACTTACATCAATAAAAAGATACAGACTTTACTATGAAGTACATTTATCCACCAAGTTTGCACTTTTTCATACTGAGAACTTCTGGTCCTAATATGACTAGCATTGACTTAAATATGCATATAGTATAACAATGATTTAGTTAGATTTAAAATACTGAACATCTCTAAGAAATATTCAAAATTATAAGAATAGTAATTGGCAGAATCAAACTTATAACCTCACTTTATATGAGAAATTAGTTAGAGTAAATGATTCCAAGAAACCATAATGAGATATAAATGTTATGTATAATGATTGTGAACAGTGACAGTGAGATATGTTGATTGTAAAATAAAATAAAAGAATTCAAGGTTGAACTAGAATTGAACCTGCAAACTCGTCAGATTGTTGACTTGTGATTATATAAGCCAACTGCCAAATGGGGATGGTCATCGTTTTGGTGTCGTTTTCGATAGGAAAAGCTGGTATAGAGTAAATGATTCTAAGGAATCGTAAAAAGATACGATAAGAACATAATTTTACTTACCTAAGTCCCCCTTACTTCCTAATAAGCCCTTCCGGTCCTCCAGATGAACAAGGAAGAAAGAGATAAGGAAGAGCGGGGAGAGGAGCGAGGAGACAGGGTGGACAAGGTGAGTGACAAAGGAGTGAACGAGATGCGCGTTTAGCTCTTCAGCCACCGAACGCGCGTTCGAACTTTTCGAGCCCCAACAAATCAAATCAAATGTAATAAATTTTGAGAAAAAGACTACAGATACAAACTAGCGGTAGCAGTGTATTCAATGGAAATGGTATACATCTAATGTACTCTACATTTATGTGCATCGTATGCAACATATGCACGTCTGGCGCTCAGTCTCTGACCCGGCGGCTCGGCTTCACCTGGCAGTAACGAATTTCGGCTTCGCCTGGGATTCGTATATAAGAGGTGCACGATGCACGTTGCCTCTTGCTCTTTAATCCCCACCATCTCGTGCCACGTCGTCATCTTCGTCGTCATCCTCTGCTCGCTCGTCGTCGTCCTCTGCTTGCTCGTTGTCGTCCTCTGCTCGCTCGTCGTCGTCACTCTCTCCCTCATTATCGTTCGTCGTTTGTCGTTCGTAGTTGGTCGCTCGTTGTTCGTTATTCGTCGCTCGTTGGTTCGTTGTTTGTTGTTTGTTGTCTCTTTTAAGGTAAACTTTTATTATTAGTCTCTTATCCCTTATGCTAATGCCTTTCTCTGTTGGTTTGGTAAGCTCTTATTGTAGTCTTTGTTAGATTTCGCTTTTTTAAGCTTAGATAAGCTATTATTATATTCATTATATTGTTATACTGATGTTGTTTTGATAGATTTTCGCTTTTCTAATAGTTTGATAAGCATTAATGTTTTGCCTTCAGTTATATTCTTATACTAATATTTTTATCTTCTGTAGATTTTCATTTTTTTGATATAATGGTGGTTTTTTATTGTAGTCTTTTGTAGAATTATATAGTTGTAGTCTTTTGTTATAGTGTGTAGTATATATTAGCTATTTAATAAAATAATCTTTTGGTCCTTCATCTCTAGTATGATCTTTTGTGAATAGTTCATGTTATGACTGAATAAAAATTTGTAGTCTCTTATTAAGTCTAGTTAGGCTATGAATTAAAGTTATAACATTTTAGTTTATGTAGAGTATCCTGCTAATTGAAGCTACCAGATTCTCTGTGGCATCTATAGTAAATCTATCTTATGTAGCTATCATAGCTATCCTCATGACTTCATAGCCATCCCTTATAGCTTCATAGCCATCTCTTATAGCTTCATAGCTGTTATAGCTATCTCTTATGGCCCTATAGCTGCTATAGCACTCCATAGCTGTCCTAAGTAACTTCATAGCACTCTATAGCTGGCCTGCTTCTATGGCCAACTATAAACATAGGAGCATAGCTATGGACATATGACAGATATGAAGCCTATATAGAGCTCTATAGCCATGTGAATTTTCTCAGATGCTGTACCCTCGTGCTCTTGGTCGTCGCCCAGTTGCGGCTGACTTCCTCTAGACCTCACCATTGATCCCACCAACCCCTGTTTCCAGACCACAGAACCATACCCACTTGGTGTCTTTGCCTCGCTCGGCGAATACTTCATCTACACCCTTTCTGGCATCGTTCGAATAGACTTTGTCTCGGAGGATGATGACGGTCCCGCACAGTGGTACTTCGCTGATTGTGACGACCAGGCAGACCTCGAGCTTAACGACTTCGACGTCGCAGCCACAGAACACCGCCGCCAACACCCTGCTACCCACCGCTTCCCACTGTCGCCCTTCCTAGTGCAGATTCTCCCCCTGCTCGCACCACACCACTTGTTGTTCCCTCAGGTATTACCTTCAACCCGGTAACCAACAACTACTACGCATACCGCTCCGACACCAATCGGCTTGTAGTCAGTTGGAGACCCAGCCTCATAGAAGAAAGTGACCTGTGGTTTTGGCAGGCCAGTACCCTCTTCTTAACCACTGCAGAACTTGCACTCTCTCAGGCAGTTATAGAGAATCTCGCTCAGCAACAAGCTACCCGCCTCGATACCCTTCGGGCCCCACTACCACCACCTGTTTCGACGCCTACCCCAGTACCAGTCCCCTCACCTGCTCCACCCATTGCTGCTGTTGCATCCACATCCACCGTCAACGTCAAACCGATCATCGCCCCAGCTCCCCCTGTTCAGCCACCCGACGACATGTCCAACCCCGAGATCGGCATCAAACCTGCTCCCTTTGAGGGAGATCGTTCCAAGTCCAAGGAGTTCCAGTTGCGTATTCACTTATTCCTTCGCGCCAACTCTACCCGGTATAAAGATGATACCGCCCAGATCTCCCTCTTCCTCGACCTCTGCCAGGGCCCTATTGCTGGCCAGTGGGCCACCCAGCGTGTCGAGGAGATCCTCGAGGATGACGATCTCGTGGCTGCAAACACATCTCTGGCTCATGTTCCCCATTATGCCAACCTTACCGCCCTTCGAACTCGCTTCAACTTGGACTTCTCTCCCCTCGACGACTCCAAAGATGCCTCCCATGCTATCCAGACCCTCCAGATGGGTACGCACCCGGTAGTCGACTACATCACCGAGTTTGAGTCCTTCGCCCCTCGCACTGGCTACAATGATGTGGCCCTGATTGACTGGTTCCTGCATGGCCTCAACAGCGCCCTGCGCGATGATTGCCAGCGCAGCTACCCCACGCCCACCACCCTGGTCGAGTGGAAGGCGAGGGCCTGTGACAGGAATGCTGCCTACCTCATGCGCACCCGGTTCCAGAGTCCCCACCCTACAACTGGGTGCACCCCGGTGAGCACTCGCTCCCCTCAGTCCGCATCTACTGGCCGATCCTGCACAGTTGCTGCTACAGGTGCCCAACTGCCCAAACTCTCAGAGCCTGACCGTGAGCGCCTCAGGCATGAGGGCAGTTGCTTCCGCTATCGCCAGAAGGGCCATGGCTTTCGTGACTGCCCCCTCAATGCCGACTCCAACCCCCGTGCCCCAATCCCTCGTGTCCGAGCGCTAGAAACTGGCTCTACCCTGGGAGTAGCTCCAGAAGATGCAGCTGCCGCCCTTGCTGTCCCCGCCATCAACAGGTCCATCGCCGACTTATTGTCGCAGTTGAAGGACTTGAGCGAGGAAGAGAGGGAAGAGGCAAAGGCTGCGTTAAAGGATATGGTTGAGGGTTTTTAAAGCGCCCCCCGGTCACGTCGTCTGTGGGTGGCAAGAAACATTTCTTTGATCTGTCGAATCACTTCTCTGTACTATCCGACCCCTGTGAGCAATCGTATCCATCGTCTCTGCACATGTCCGCTATCACGCCCAACCGTCAGACACCATCCATTACACTCCAGGCCAAGATTATCACTGCCCCGATCAAGAAACAAATCGACGCTGAGGCACTTCTCGATAGTGGTGCAGAAGGCATCATTATGCACCCCGAGTTTGCCAAGAAACACCAGTTCCCCCTCAAGAAACTCCCTAAACCCTTTCCCGTTCGCAATGTGGACAACTCCGAAAACATCATGGGCTGGGTTTGCTATTCAGTCAACCAGAACATCCGCATTTACGCCAAGGACTCGACGTCCTTCCATGAGGAGACAGCTGCAGTCAACCCTGTAGCCATTTAGCTAAATGCACAGCACCTGCCACCCGACACATACCTAAATGACCAGTAAGTTATCAATGATAGCTTACCAGGCATAAAGGTAAATGTATACATTTATATAAATGCACGGTAAGCTACAGACATGCTAGCGAGGGATGTACTGTGCTATCCCCTGGCCCGCCCATTGCGCACATCGTTCCCCATGCCCGCCATGTCCAATGCCTCCGTTGCGCGTACCTTTCATGCCCCGTGCATAACACACCCACCGTCCCTGCAGTGCACTGCCCACGCTACACTCGGTGCTGGCTGTGCACTCATTGTGAGCCTTCGCGCTCACCACCTACTGCGTGCCAGGGGCGCGCACAGCACCGCCACTCCTCCCGCCACCACTGCCCGCTCGCTGCACGCCCTCGCGGCACCTACCGTGCCTGCACTGACACACAGTGCCGGCACCCCGCCCTCGCTACGTCTGCCATTCACATCGTGGTCGCTCTTGCTGACACTATGATCCCGTTGCACGGTAGCCATGCAGTGAGCATCACATGCACCTAACGGCCCCCGCGACGCATCGCTATCCCGTCGCTTCGGAGATACCTCTGGTCAGCCTATTCACAGGCATACCTCTCCGACCGTGCACCCTGTTGTTACCCTGCACACGCGCCTGTCCGGTCCAAACTCCCCGTCAGCCCACTGCTCTATCCAGTGCCTTCCGTGCTGCCCATTCCTGCCTGCCGCGCCCACCGACCCACGTTGGCCATGCACCCATCATCATACGCCACAGACAACCCAGCTCCATCTCTATTGCGGCGCACTCATGGCTAGGATGCCTCACCTCCCGCGCGGCCCATGACCTGCTCCTCCCTACTCGTGCGCATAACACGCATGCGACGCGTCGACACAGCCGAGTTTAGCCAACTGCTGGGCCTTGGCGAGGCCCAACTGGATGGCATCACCCCACTATGCGCCTCCGCCCACCGCGCTCGCTGCACAACCATCCACCCACATGCATGCGTCCTCGTTGCTCAACATGAGCGCACGCATGCAACTCCCGCCACTCACGCTCCCCGTGTCACGAACCGATGGCTACGCACCTATCTCCTCGACGGTCACTCCCCAGGCCCTTGCTTGTCCCCATCTGTGGTGGAACTCTTAGCTGCGCGGGTCGTGGGATGCAGTCTTGACTGTTCTACACATGGTGAAGTTGGGTGCTAGTCTGCTTGACGTCGTGAGCTGGCGCCTTTGCGAGCACGAGAAAGCCAGACTCGTGCAGCGTTGTCGTGTGCTGGCACTGATGCTGGCGCCACGTACATGCTGGCACGGCCCCATGATGCACTAGCACGCGTGCGTATTGGGCGGCATGCTTAACTTGCGGCTGGATGGTGCTGTCGACGTGGTGCGAGTGGTGTATGCTCGTGCGGGCACGGGCAGCCCCTCACCGCATGCGGGCCTCCTCCCGGCCCGCACCTCCGCCTTCCCCCACACCATCGTGTGCTCGCACCGCTCCCTGCCGCCCACGCATCCTCCTGCCACCCGCATATGCATCACCGTGCTCCTGCTGCTGGCGTGCCCCACCTCTCGTGGATCCCCGCCGCACACACCCCGCCACGCGCGCACACCTCCCACCGTGCGGGCTCACCGTGCTCTGCTGCGAGCGTGCACCGCCCTCGCTGCGCGCCCGCAGTCTCCTGCCGCAGGTGGAGCCCGTCACGTCTGCACGTGTAGCCCGACGCCGCACGCGCACAGCCCCTCAACGCGCGCCCGCACGGGCAGCCCCATGCTGCGCATGCTCACTGCATGCACGCACCGCTTTCCGCCATGCGCACATCGGGGATACGCTCCGTGGTAGTCGAGGTCGCGCGGTGTTGACGCGACATGGTGGTGACGTGTCAGTAGATAGGGGACGTGGGGGGATATAGAGGCGTTGTGCGCGAGGCAGTTGTCGCCAGTGCGGAGGGACATCTGGACGAGGGGAGGGTTAGCAAAATAAACAACATTGTAACGCACCTGGCACACCATGCCTGTTCCATCTCCCAAGGTTGTTATCTCCCCCTGGTGGGGCCCTCGAGGTTGCGCACACATCTGCTCATGTTCTTGCAGGCTCGTGAGGCTGCAAGGGCGTCTTTGGGATGGCGGGGGCCTGAGACTGGGCGTGTGACGTGGCCGAGATGCGAGGGTTGCAGCGGGGAGAGCAGTGGGGAGAGCGGGGCGGAGGGTCCAAAAGCATATGGACGACGCGCGGGGGTTGCAGAAAGAGGGAAGGAGTGAAGAGGGCAGCGTGTACAGCCGGGAAGAGGAAGAGCAGGAGGAGGTAGTGAGAAAGAGGGAATCGTTGTTCGAGAATGCTTGTGGCACCGTTCGGCACTTGCCGAACTCGGTGCCACTACTATTTTCGAACGACGATTCTGCAGTCAATTAAATCCTATTAATTCTATAAATATTGGAATGAACTGTAATACATGCCTATAGTATAAATAAGAAGTTGCATAGTGAAATGAAGAGATCGTGCTGTACTATATGTGAAATAGTGACAAGCGCGCTCTGAATGTACTATAAAATCGATGCGCAAGCTTGAACAGTGCGCCTCGGGCACACCGGGTACTGTATTCGCGACTCAATTCTGTTGTTTGTTCCCTTTCATTTCCCTATCGTTTCACTTATACGACTTAAGACATATTGCTGTAATATAAGGGATTTTCTGCAAGGTCTCTGGATTACTATGTCGCACAGATCTATGTGATCTTCGTGCATTTTGGTGTATAAGGATGTCGTTTTCGAGGTGATTAAGGCCTCAAGGTCTTGAATCATAGTGAGAAAAATTGTAGCTCTAGATGTAGATGTAGTAAACTACTATCAATCAACAAATTCTATTAATACTGTGAGATTCTTGAGGTTGAAGACTCTATTGTACAGAAACTCGGGATAACAGTCAAGTTTCACTGTATCTTTGTCGTTTTGGCTTCAAGTTTGCTCTAAGTTCTTCGTTATTTGGCAGTTTTTTTTTTCTATTCTACACTATCGACGTGGTTATCTATGATGCAGAACTTAAGAGCCCTCCCGAATGTTGCTCAATGTTCCTTGTCCCCGAGCTTCGGGCAGCTCGGGCTTTCAGCTACCTCGTTCGGCGAGTGCCAAACTTCCTTTTCGGGAAACTCGAACTGTGCCAACGACGCACGTCTCTTTTCCTCGCTCCCTCATCTGCTCCATCGCCGACCCTCTCCCTCCATATCACCACCTCTATCTACACCGCACACACGCCCGCTTCACCACGAGCCTGATGGATCAGACTCGACACTGCGCTCATTGCCAGTGCACGGGCCCCACTAGCAACGACAGCCAGCAACATAGTCGTGTACCAGCAAGCCCGTGTGACCGGGCAAGAAATGCCACGTGCATCGATCAGCGTGCGGTGCAGGAGCTGCGGGCACATCAGGTGAGTGTAGCCTTCGCCTGGCAGGGAGTGCAGGCTGAGCTGCACGGCATGCATGCAGCATCAGGAACCCTCAGAACTTTCTGATTGATCTGATTTGATCTGATTCCATCTGATGTCAATCTGATTGATCTGAAAATGGCTCTAAAGGAAGTCTGATCTATGCATTATATATAAAGAGACTAAAGGATTCTAGTTATTAATATTTCAATCCTCCAATACTTAATTCAAAAAAAATCAGATCAGTCAGATTAGAATCAGATTAATCAGATTGAACTCAGATCAAATCAGATCAATCAGAAAGTTCTGAGGGTTCCTGATGCAGGCGTGGCAGCCATGTTCGTCCTTCCAGTAGGGTCTCACCAAGGTCCCGCAGCTGGATGAACGTGGCTGCTTGGCCTTCATGCTGCATTTGTGCGCGTGCACATGCAGGGTGGGGTGCACCTGCGGGGCAGGGCATGGTGAGCACGCAGGGTCGGACGCGGTGGGCGCACGTGCCGAAGGGCTGCATATGTGGCGCCGCACTACGCGGTTCAGACACTGCAGAAAGCACTGCGGACGGTGGGCATGTATGGCAAGGGGTTCCACGTGCGGACGCTGTGGGAGGCTGCGCGTGCACTGCACTACCGCGGTGCGGGCACGGCAGGAGGCTACACAGCCGCGTGGCGGGAAATAGTACGCAGGCAGTGGGCAATGATGCGCGTGGGTGGCGAGACGCGGTGTGGGTGCACAACAGGTGGCTGTGCATGCAGCGCTGTGGAGCAGGCACAGCGCAAGGTTGCATGCGTGCGAGGCAGGAAAGGACGTGAGGGTGTGGTGGGAGGTTGTGCGCGCACCGTGGGAGGTGGTGGGCCGCACGTGGCGAGCAGAGGACGTGGTGTGCGCTGCGGTGCACCAACTGAGCATGCACAGCGGGAAGCATGCACACGGTGGGACGCAGTGCTTGCACGGCAGGACATGCGGGCGGCGAGTGGCTGCACATGCAGCGCCGCACTACGCGGTGCGGGCGTGGCAGTGCACATGCGAGGCAAGAAACGATGTGGGCGCGATGTGTGTGCATGGCGGGAGGCGGTCCGCACTCACGGTGAGGCATGGTTTGCATGCGCAGTGGGAAACGCGCAGCGGAAAGCAGTGCGCATGTGGCAGGAGGCTGCACAGCAGGAGGCGGCAGGACGCTGTGCGGCATGTACACGTGGTGGGATGCGAGGCGCGCATGGTGGGCGCGTGGCGGGATGCGGTGCGAGCACGCAGCAGGATGCAGTGTGAGCATGTGGCGGGATGCGGTGCGAGCACGTGGCGGGATGCGGTGCGAGCACGCGGCGGGATGCGGTGCAGCGGGTGGTAAAATTTTTCAATTAATTGCCATTTCAAGTGCTTCGGAAAGTGGTGCGCGTGCATGGTGGGAGGCTGTGCATACGCACGGCGGGAAGCGGTGCGTTTGGGCAGCGGAGGGTGGTGCCCGTGGTACAGTCATTATTGGTACATTAAGGTAAATGGCTACAGTTAGTGGTGAGGTGCCATAGATTAGATCACTTTGCTGATGTGTTTAGCTAAACGTGCATATAACTAAATGCCCAGCAAGTTGCTATTGGTGACTTACTGGGCATTTAGGTTTATGTCGGGTGGCTACTACTGTACATTTAGCTAAGTGTCTACAGTTAGTGGTGACAGCTGAGTTCTATCTCGTTGACATTGGCGACTACAACATCATCCTTGGGACCGATTGGTTACAGGAGCACAACCCTGAAATTGATTGGGTCTCTCATCGTGTTGACATGACTCGCTGCCCTCCCTCTTGCACTCTGAATAAACCCCCGGTCAAGAACCTGTCCACTCGCACTGAACGCCGCCAGTCAGCCCCTCGTCCACATCAGTAAACCTGGAAATTTCTGATTGATATCTGATTGTATCTGAATGATCTGATTCAGACCATTCAGACAGTCAGATGAGTCAGGTAGGTCTCTATCGTCCAGTGTCTTTCAGATAAAAGTGTCTGATTTCAGAACAAAGTCTGAGTATCAGATAGCCATCTGAGTCTCAGATAGCCATCTGAGTCTCAGATCTTGTCTGAGACTCAGACAACCATCTGAGTGTCAGATCTTGTCTGAGACTCAGACAGCTATCTGAATATCAGATCTTGTCTGAGAGTCAGATAGCTATCTGGATGTCAGATCTTATCTGAGTCTCAGACAGTCATCTGAGTTATCTGATATCTTAATAATGTCTGAAAGTCAGATGGCTATCTGGATGTCAGACAATATCTGATAATCAGATAGCTGTCTAGGTGTCAAATTTTGTCTGATATGAATCTGATATGAATCTGAAGTCAGATCAATCAGATCTTACTAAAGTTAGTTTTTATGATAGCAAGGTAGTCCTTTCACTCCAATTTCTATCCTATCATTCTATCAAACTTGTATTGAATGATATCAGATCAGTCAGATACTTCAGACATATTTAAGATAATAATTCAGATGAGCTAGATATAATATCAGCATCAATCAGAATAGATCCAGACAAAATTAGTGCTATTTCAGATAAATCAGACAAATTTCAGTTCAAAATTAAAATTAACAAACTATACCAGAGCTTAATCAGAGACTCAGATATCACACCAAATTTTCAAAACCACTGCACTCTAAAATTATGCAGGTAAACAACTTAGTGCCCAATGTAGCACAACTCCAAATACTAGACTATAAGTAAAAGAATTAACAACAAAAAAGAATTAACTGTTCAAAAGATCAAAAGCAGCTGTATGAAAAACACTAATTCAAATATCAGACTAAATATAACATGAGAACAAAAAAAGACAAACTGAAAGACAATTTAAAGATTAAGCTCCTATTTAAAATTTAGTCAAAACAGCAGCCAGAAAATAAGAAAAGTACAAACAATGAGGATATCAAATTGAAAGCTAAATTCTAAAAAAAAAACCCAACATAAGTCAGATCATTATAGCAGAAGAAAAGACAAAGACAAACTATTCATCATCACTTATCCAGTTGATAAGATTGAGACGATGAGTATCAGTAGCATCCAAAGGCTTGGAGTTAGCAGAGCTACGGTTGTGATTAAGCCTAATGTTAGCATGCTCCTGAGCAGCCTCCATGATAAGCTTCCACTTCTTGTCAGTAAGAGTAGTGATGGCCTTCATATAATGCACAGAAGCTGCCCCCCAGTTGGTAGCAGAGAAGTTGGGATCATCAGGATCCTGAAGACGAGTAGAATCTTGAAGGTGAGCAGGGTCCTGAAGATGGGCAGGAAGCTCATCATATGGCAACTGGCATAGTAAAGCTCGCTCCACCTATGCAAAGTTAGCCTCTACAAAATGAATTTAAAAAAATACCCACAGCAACAAGAGCAAGACAAAGAGCTGACTTGGGCCATCCATCCTGCCTAGACTCAGCAGGAAGAAGTCCGACAATAGATAGATGGGCTTGACCAAGGGTCTTGGCCACCATCTCACCCCTGAATATGCCACTGATAGTCTACAAAGAAATATTAGCATAGAAAATTAGAAGGAAAAAAAAAAACATACCAATGCATTATCATCATGAGAAGCCTCCTCGAAGATGAAAGGCACAACTCCAGGATCCGTAGGATCAGCTACATCAGTGAACCGTCCTAGCTGAAAGCATAGCCAAGTATGCTTGAGGTCCGCATCAGTCTCACCAGGCTCTGCAATTGCCCTAGACTTGGGAAGAAACAGAGCCCAGGACTCCTTGACGACTGTCTCAGCAACAGATGCAAAGTGACTCCGCCAGTCATAGGTCCGCTGCCGAATCTGAAACACAAATATATAGTGATGATCAAAGAAAACAGGAAGAACTCACTACACCAAAGACAACATCATTCTTTGCTGAGATCTCATGAGATACCAGAGGATAACATGCATCCCAAAGCTCCTGCATACGAGGGACCAAACCCTCAATGATCCATGGTTCCGAGCGGTTGCCAAGAACATCCTTCCACATGAGAATATACCAGTCACGAAACTCATCTGGATCAACAGGAAGCTTGTTGTTGGTGAAGCCAGAGCCAGAGCTGGAGCGGTTTGACATTGTCTAACAATTATCAATCAAAAAGGAAATAAAAGTTATAATCAAAAACATACCGTAGCAGTGGATGGAGTACGACGCTAGAAGGAAAGAATTAGTAAATAACAGAAAGGTTAACGGCAACTTACGATAGAAGATGATGATGCTGTACGAGCATGCTTCGTTTGGGACGAAGATGGTGTCCGCATAGGCAGAGCAGCTGACACTGACTGTGTCTGGCTTGCGGAAGGTGTGCGCACCGTGACCATAGAAGTCAATGATGTGCGGGGAAGGGACTTGGGGGTTGGTGCCGTCTGAGCAAGCGAGACTGCCTTTGAAGCAGATGCTGGGCGAGAAGACGGAGCTGCCTTGAAAGCAGATGTCGTGCGGGAAGAGGGAGCTGCCTTGGAAGTAACTGGCGTACGAGTGGATGGCAGATTAGATATCTTGGCTAAAATCGTAGTTAGACTCTGCATATTGTAAGCTAATCAATCTACTCACCTGGGAAGTCAGAGTCATCATCCGACTCTGAGAGATCACCTTCTGCTCGCTTCTGAGCACGGAGCTGCTTGTATGCAAGCTGGATATTTTTGAGGCTTGCAACAGGTGAGGACCGTGAATCTGCATACGGTCAGACTGTGCACAAACATATGATAAAACTTTACATACCTGCTGGTGCTTCATCGTTGTTAGCTCCGGTGTCAGTGTCCTCTTCGTCAGTTTCAGGGCGGAATGCAGGCGCGCGGAAAAGGGGCTGGGCGTAATCATCCGTCTCCCACTCAGCCTCGCTCCTGGGTGCTTGGGCAGTGACAGAAGGGGAGGCTTGCTCGTCCCTCTCTGACTCATAGTCAGTTGCTATAGATGACATCGCAATATCGGCGAGATTGGGGCGAGTCAGCTTGGATAGGGATGATGGAGGGTGGGCAGATGGCGTAGTAGATTTAATCTGTCAAAACAAACAATGTTAGCGTCACGATTGATACCAAATTTGTGTGCAAGGTGAAATCGACTTACTGGCTTATGCGCGAGCTGGGCTGCTTTGTTGGCAGAGCCTCGGATGGGTGTCTTGAGGATTATCACAAGTGGTGTCTTGAAATCCGGATGTAAGTGCGAACGTCTACGAGAGTACTCAAAACGTACCTCTTCTCGGCCATCGCTCGCTGCCACAGAGGCAGCCTCGAGCCTGTCGTCGTCATCCTCATCGCTTGCCTCATACTGTATGATCGTGTTCTTGCGACCACTGCAGGCAGGTTTCGTTGATCGAGAGGGTCGCGATTGGCTGAGAGAGGGGAGGATGTTCGAGTCGTCACCTGGCACTGACCGGCGCCAGTTAGGCTTGAGTCCGTGAGTCCTAAAGCGAGAGGTGATAGGCAAGGTTAGCATAGCAAACAAAGTTAGTGTAGAATACAGAAAATGGGTCAATGATATATGAACAATGGAGGAAAATCGTAAGGGAACAGATAAAGAAAACGAGCACTTCGACTTGGTAGGAAGCAAAACGGGATGTAGCGCCAGAACGAGCGCCAGAACGAGGCGCCAGAACGAGCGCTCGTTCGAATCCGATGAACGATAACGTCGAGTGAGACTTACTGATCGGGAACACCCTCCACCACATCTTCAAAGCTCACTGCTTTCGTTTTCTTCAACCTCGACGTCTTCTTCTTGCTCTTCTCACCCTCTGTAGCCTCGTCATCTTGAACATAACCCGGCCCACCCACCTCCAAGTCCTCTGCAGTCTTGTCCCTGCGGCTGTGTTTCCCATCGCCATGCATCGCATCGTTGGCGCGACGTTTGCTCCGTTTCGAATCACGATCTGGACGATCGTTGTTCTGGGGAGGTGCCCTGTCGCGCGGAGCTACTGAAGAGGCTGCGAAGGTAAGTCCAGTCAAAAGTATAGGATGATAAGGCAACACTCACTCGCGTTTCCTTCCTCCTCGTTCCGTAGAACCTCTTTCCCTCCCTTCCCCGGCCTCATCTTGTCTCGTCGACTTGTCACATCCTCCCCAGCCTCATCAGCCACTCCACCCGCAACTGGATCTCCCGACGACTTCCGCCGCTTCCGTCCATCGTCCTTCATGCTTCGCAAGTCTTCCGTGTCCGTCTGTACTTCTGTACGTGCACGTTTGGGCACGGCGTCTGACCCCGATCTGGTCACGATCACAACCTGCGGGCGCACTTGCGAAGGTTTTCGACGAGGTGGTATCTTCGGTTTCGACACCTGTGGTGCTAGTTTGGATCCAGGCCAAGGTGAGCAATTGAAACCTTCAATATACAGCACGTACTCACCCTCTATGTCCATGAGCTGTGCCACGTCACCGTCATCGTCTTCAACGGCCCCTGCAGCGCCGACACCTCCTCCTTTCGACTTAGCCTGCTTCGACCGCGTGCTTGCACGCATACCTTGGGCTTTCCGAGTACCCTCCGCAGCCTTGGCTGCTGCCTCATCGGCCATAATTCGTTCCGAGGTACGTCGTTTGGTCTTCTCCTTGGCCAAGTCGGGAGATGGTCTATTAGTACCTTGACCTGATGACTGACGGGTTGCGCGCGGCATTGACAGGATAGACAGCGAGGATAGACGATAGACGACGAGGATAGAGCACAGCAAGAGGGTACTCCAAGTCGTCGCAAGACCGCAACACGGTGGAACGAGTGCAGCATAGCGACAGTCGCCTGCGTGCTCGACTCACGTGCAGACTCGGCTCGCATTGCTACGCGTACAGCTCGGTCTCGGCCCCCGCGTCTTCTTCGCACACGATATAACGGTGAGTTCCCCTTGAATTGAGCTTAGAGTCTAAGTTTCTGACAAGTTTCATTTCCATGGCCACAATTTCAGCTGTTTTGAGCATCCCACACATAGTATTATATATCTTGTGGTAAGTCTCGTTTGTTTTCGGCTCGTACTCCAAGCAGCTCGTTGCTGTTGGCTGCGCGCGTACCGTGGGGTATGTTTGTCGTGCCCCACGTCTGTTATTCATTCAGTGGCTGCTCGCATGCCGTAGTGCACATATTCGGTGCCCTAAGGTCTCTCTCGTTCTATTGGCTGGCCGCATGCTGTCGGGCACGTTTTTCGTGCCCGACGGTACCTTGTGTCGATTTTGTGGCTGGCCGCATGCTGTGGGGCACGAAACAGACGTGTTTCGTGCCTCACAGCAGTCTAGTACGATTTCGTGTGACTCTCGCATGCCGTGGGGTACGTTTCTCGTACCTCACGGTATCTTATTTCGATTGCGTGGCTGCCCGCGTGCTGTGGGGCACGAAACAGACGTGTTTCGTGCCCCACAGCAGTCTAACACGATTTCGGATGGCTGCATGCATGCGTGGGGTACGTTTGTCGTGCCCCACGTCTCTTATTCATTCGGTGGCTGCTCACATGCCGTGGGGCACATGTTCGGTGCCCTACGGTCTCTCTCTCGTTCTATTGGCTGGCCGCATGCCGTCGGGCACGTTTCTCGTGCCCGACGGTACCTTGTGTCGATTTTGTGGCTGGCCGCATGCTGTGGGGCACGAAACAGACGTGTTTCGTGCCTCACAGCAGTCTAGTACGATTTCGCGTGACTCTCGCATGCCGTGGGGTACGTTTCTCGTACCTCACGGTATCTTATTTCGATTGCGTGGCTGCCTGCGTGCTGTGGGGCACGAAACAGACGTGTTTCGTGCCTCGCAGTAGTCTAGTGCGATTTCTCGTGACTCTCGCATGTCGTGGGGTACGTTTTTCGTACCTCACGGTATCTTATTTCGATTGCGTGGCTGCCCGCGTGCTGTGGGGCACGAAACAGACGTGTTTCGTGCCTCACAGCAGTCTAATCCGACTTCGCATGACTGCTCACATGCTGTGGGACATGCAATATCTATTTCATGATCCCTCATTCGCCTTGTGACTGCTCGCATGCTGTGGGGCACATTTCTCGTTTATCGTGACTTCAATCATCTGAGAAATTTAACAGTGGTATATAGCACTATGTAGCCTATATAGCTCTGATAGGGCCATAGCAGTCTCCTTTTCTACATAGCACTCTATAGCAGCAAGACAATCTATATAGAGCTATCATAGCACTCTATAGCAGTAAGCCAATCTATATAGAGCTATCATAGCTATCATAGGGTAAGGTAGTAACTATCATAGTCATCATAGTTATCTGTTATAAGATGATAACTATCATAACTACCATAGCATATGATGATTATCATAGCTATATTAGCTATGTGGTATATCCTTAGTATCATATTATATGCAGCTGGTTGGACTACTATTGACTCTATATCATCTTCATCAACAATGTTACTCAAAAGATGCTATAAACTCATCAATAAAATAAAATAATTATAGCACATCTGAGATATTCAAAACATCGAAAATTTAAAAGCATTATATTTCAACTAATATTTGATTATAATTATCTACAAATATTACTAGCAAATCTATGATAAGACTATAAGATAAAGATAAGATAAGATAAAAGATAAGATAAAGATAAAACTTACTGAAAAAAGCAAAAATGATCTACAAAAAAAATCAACAAATCAGTATCACAAGATAAAATAAAAACATAAGGCTTACCTAAGGAAATAAAAGCGAAAATGCAAGTCTGCAAAGAACAATAAGGTTAGAAGCAATCAAACAATGTAGCAACATATCAAAGAAAATAAAAAAGCGAAAATGCATAAACCACAAATAACATAAGGTTAGAGACAATAGAACAACATGACAACTTACCAAACATAAGAAAGTTAAAGTAGAAGAGGAGGAATGACGGAAGACGAGAGATGGTAGTGGTAAGGAAGAGAGAGAGAAAGCGAGTCGCGCACGCCTTATATAGACGTGGCGAGCGGAGCGCCAAATGTGGGTGACGCGACTCGGCCCGGGCACTGCCGGACGCTGCATCAGAGGCTAAGGCAGCAGACATCTTTAAGTTCGTGTCACTGCCCAGTAGCTTGTAGTACAATAGTTAGGTACTTAGCTGATTCAACCTCATTGTATTAGTTAATTGTAGACGTGCTCTTTTTCTTAGATTTGTTCCTATTTTATTTGATTTACTAGCCTCGAAACATTCGAACTCGCGCGCGTTCGGTGGCTGAACCACCGAAACGCGCGTCGAAGTTCGAATGTTCAACTCGACTCTTCCCACCACCACTCCCCTCCCTCTCCTCCTCTCCTCCTCCCCTCCCTCCGTCATCTCCCGTCAAAGCGAACACCGAAGGAGGGTAGCGGGATGCCGAGGGCGCCGCAGGTGAGTTAAAAAAACCCTTCTATACCGTTTCTTCATGCTAACGCAGAGAGTATCGCTCATCCGAGCGATACTCTCGATTTCCTATCGCCCTCGCGCGCCTCTCCCATCCCCTCGCCTCCCGCGCCTTTCGCCACCCATCCCCTCGCCTCCCGCGCCTTTCGCCACCATCTCGCCCTCACCGACCCACTCCTGGCACCGCCGCCGCACACACCGCTGGACGACGCACACGGCAGCGCAGCCTCGCGCACGGGCTAGGCACGCTGTGCGCTGGTCCCCGTCTCGCGCACGGGCCCACGCACTGCGCGCGATCTCGCCGTGCTGCGCACGCCAGCGCACGCACGGCTGGTGGATGGCCACAGCCGCGGACGGGCATGCCAGCGAGTGCCAGCACATGCACGCGGGCCCCGGTGCCTCGTGCGCGGCCTCTGCGTCGTGCACGGGCCTGGTGCCTCGCGCACGCCCGTCTGCCCCGCTGCGCCTCGCTGCACCTCGTGCAGAGGCCGCGCACGGGCCCGGTGCCTCGCGCACGCCCGCCTGCCCCGCCGCGCCCCGCCGCACCTCGCGCACGAGCTAGCCCCCGCGGATGCCCACCGTACCTCGCGTACGGGCGCGCGGCAGCCCAGCACCCCGCGCACGCTCGCTGTGCCTCGCCCATGCCCGCCGCACCTCGCCAACGCCTGCCACACCTCAGCGACGCCCGCCGCACCTCGAAAACGCCCGCCGCACCTCGAAAACGAACCACCACACCTCCCCAATGCCCACCGCACCTCGCGCACGAGCCCGTGGCAGCCCAGCATCCCGCGCACGTCCGCCGCGTCTCGCGCACGTCCGCCGCGTCTCGCCCACACCCACCGCGCCTCGTCCATGCCCGCCACGCCGCGCACACCAGCCCGCGGCAGCCCCATGCCCCGCGACGCCCGCTGTACCTTGCGGACGCCGCCACGCCCCGTACGCCGCCACACCGCCACGCCGTACCTGGCGCACGAGCCAGCGGGAGCCCATGCCCCGCGCACGTCCGACACGCCTCCCGCGTCATCGGACCTCGACGCGTCGCCCATGCCTGACGTGCCTCGCGCACGGGCCTGTCGCATCCCGGCGATTCGAGCACGCCCACCGCTGCCTCCACCGCGCCTCTCGTGTACGAGCCCGCGGCAGTCCAACACCGACGCGCACGACCACCACTCCATCCGCACGGCCGGACCTATTGCGCCTGGCGCACGACTGCCGTGTCAAGTGCACGACTACCACGCCCCGCACGCCCGCTGCACCTCGTGCGCGTGCGCGCCCTTGTCCGCGGGGCATGCATCATTCATATTAGTAGTGTACTTAATTGTACTAATAGCCATTAAAAAATGAATATATATGTTTCGTACTTGTTTGACTTTTGAGATAGTAATGATAGTATTCATACCTCACTTAATGTAGGGTCATAGGGGCCATAGGGACCATAGCAAGCCAATGAGTTTATATAGCAACTATAGCTGCCTCTTTGAAATATATAGCACTATATAGTGTCTAACTACTGCTATGGAAGCTATGATAGGCCTTGTAGCCCTACATAGTTCAGAAGGATAGCTACATAGATGGTGATAGACCTCACAGCACTATGATAGGATATATAAATCAATACTAGGCTATATAAAAATATAATTTCTCAGATGATATCTGCATCTCACTTATTTCAACTTTCTAGGCCACAATTTCGAGTGTTCAAGATCACATTCATCTCACTTGTTTTTTGATTCTTGCTCAGTCTGAGCTTTTATCAAGCACTTCAAAACTGTGTACAGTATGTTTTCATTATTTCGAGCTTGCAAGGCCACAGTTAAGTTCATTTCGAGCTCACAGGTCACGATCTCGCTATATCTTCCTTCCTCAATCCTCGCACCTGATCTATATCATCTCTTTCCTGTGACCTTTCCTCTTCGTGGCTGTTCTCAATCTTATATGACCATCTTGTATTTGGTAAGTTTACGATCTATGCATCTTGTTTAAGTTTTAATTGGCCTGTGATATCTTTAGATTATTGTGCCACGATCTTGGGCATTTCGAGTGCAAGTCTTAATATCTTTGCCTTCAGCCTTTTCACGTGTTCTGCCTTTCTCGCGGGTGCTTAGCCTTACACATCTGCACTGTTCTTGTGGCCGTGCTGTGCTCAACATCTTCTCCCATTCTCCATAGCTGTACTCAACTCCAAACCTCAAAAGTCTCAACCTGTGCAATTTTGCTTGACCTTGTACCTCCTCTTGTTCTCTTGTTTGCACTTGTCTAGGCTCTAGTGTCATCTTTGTGTCTATTTCACTTGCACTTTTCTGGTCTTTGGAGCTGTTGTCTTACACATAAAAGTGTAAAGTCATTCTGATCTGACAATATCTATTGTCAGTGTGCTACATCTGTGCTAGTTGTATCTGCATCTTGCTGAACCCATTATCTGATATCTTAAATCTTGAATCTTCTTGAATCTTGGATATTTGAGGACAGCTTGAGAATATAATCTCATTGCACCTAGTGGTTTTGTGCTGCAAAAATGGCACCTCCTCGTCGCAGGACTTATAAGCCTCGCATATATTTGTGTCCACATCCTGTTAATTCTAATTGTCGACGAGGCTTTGTAACTCCTCGAGGCTTGTCACAGCATATAAATACTATGCATCAGGGATTGAACTTGTCTGAATTTACACCTTCTGAACCTCATCTTGCACCTCAGCCACTATCTCGTTCATCTTCACCAGAAGTGCCAGATATATTCTATGCTGATCCACATTATGGTGAACTTAAAGATGATGATATAAATGATATTGCTGCAGAGCCTGGAATTCAGAATATAATGCATCCTGACCTCAATGGAAGACCATGTGATAGTGCAGGCAATTATCTTGATGATGGTGCAGCTCCACATCCACGAGGTATTCCTGATTCTAATGATTGGTCTCCATTTCGAAATCGAGTAGAATTTGAGGCTGCAGATTTGCTTTTTCGAGAGATGCCAGTTTCTAAGAAGAAATTTAATCGTCTTATGGGAATGTGGGCCAAGACCACTGATGCATATCCATATGCAAATAAAGATGATCTTCATGCAGTGCTTGATTCAATTGAGCATGGAGATGCTGAATGGCTTTGTTTTTCAGTAAAATATAATGGTCCACTGCCTAAAAAATCACCATCATGGATGTCAAAAGAATATGAAGTCTGGTATCGCAATCCACATACACTTGTGCATAATCAGCTTAAAAATCCTGACTTTGCTAAAGAATTTGACTGTGCTCCAAGACGAGACTTCAAAGAAAATGGTGAACGACAGTGGACAGACTTTATGACTGGAGACTGGTCATGGAAACAGGCTGATACAATTATGGCTGAAGATTCAACTAATAAAGGTGCTATGTTTGTGCCTGTCATTTTGGGTAGTGATAAGACTACAGTCTCTGTTGCTACAGGACACAATGAATTTTGGCCACTATATTGTTCTATTGGAAATGTGCATAACAATGTTCGTCGAGCTCATAGAGATGCTGTAAGCATCTTGGGATTTTTATCTCTTGGAAAAACAGATAGACGATATCAAAATGATGTAGATTTTCATAAATTTCGTCGTCATTAAATACAACAGTCTTTGCGTACAATTCTTGAACATTTACGTCCTAGCATGACTACTCCAGAGATTGTTCAATGTTCTGATGGACATCTTCGTCGTGTTATTTATGGTATTGGACCTTATATTGGAGATTATCCTGAACAAGTGCTGGTATCTTGTATTGTTTCAGGTTGGTGTCCAAAATGCTTGTCTCGACCAAAAGATCTAGATCATGGGGGTGGTGGAACTCGAAGTCATACACATACAGAATTTTTAATGGATTATGGTACTAAGGCAAAGGCTCTCTGGGATAATTATGGCATAGTTCCTAATATCATGGTGAGTACAATTAGCTAAAATATACAGTTTCATCAGTAAACCTGGAAATTTCTGATTGATATCTGATTGTATCTGATTGATCTGATTCAGACCATTCAGACAGTCAGATGAGTCAGGTAGGTCCCTATCGTCCAGTATCTTTCAGACAAAAGTGTCTGATTTCAGATAGAAGTCTGGATCTTAAAGAGGTGTCTGAGAGTCAGAAAAATGTCTGAGAGTCAGATCTTGTCTGAAAGTCAGATCCTGTCTAACAGTCAGATCTTATCTAGATATCAGACAGATGTCTGAGCCTCAGAGATATGTCTGAGTTCCAGAGAGTTATCTGAAGTCAGACTTCATCTAAAAGTCAGATTTTGTCTGAAGTCAGACTTTAGTCTGACAGTCAGCCATGTCATAACTTCAGACATTGATCAGACATAAATCAGATTATAACTTCAGATCAGATTCATATTAGGTTAGATCAGATGTACCTCAGAATAGGGTTCATACTGCAGATGATCCATTTCACAGCAGATGTCAATATTATACCAATCAAGGC
Source organism: Hericium erinaceus (assembly GCA_006506795.2). Classification (NCBI taxonomy): domain Eukaryota; kingdom Fungi; phylum Basidiomycota; class Agaricomycetes; order Russulales; family Hericiaceae; genus Hericium; species Hericium erinaceus. The sequence continues at coordinate 2,013,827 of CM021172.1, read as the reverse complement.
ACTCTAACTATATAGGCTAAATCAAAAGTATATTACACTACAATCAATGCCTGCAAGCATGCATGCAGGCACTGGAGGGGGGTAAGATGCAAACATACAGGCTGTAAAATACTATGCACCTCATTATCTACCATACCTCACCTGCATGGCTGCTCTTGTCATGCATGGTGTTGTCTAGATTTGAAGAAAAGATATGGTCAGTGCAACACATCGAATAGGCAACGAACACTCATTACATACCTGCTGTTCGCAGCCACCATGCGCGAGGTGGCACAGGAGTGTCATGTGCACATGCATGGCGTCGCGCATGATGCAGACCAGTCTGCAGGGATGCGGCAGCAGTGGAGATGCGGTAGCGGTGGGGATGAGGAATGGGTAGCATCAGCAGCGGCATGGGGGTAGAGAATGAACAGTAAACAGTTTGTTAGTATGTGAGAACAACGCGGATGAATAGCTTTTACTCGCCTTCAATTAAACCAGTGCACAGGGCACTGGGATGCACGCTAGGCCGTACGGCCCGCACATGTACGTGTGACATGGCATCCCCATACGTGGCGGGCAAAGGGTTCGCATAGCACGCGGTGGTGCTGTTGAGGTCATGTGCACCATGTTGAGGTCCCGGCGGAGATGTGAGAGGAATGGTGGGGATGCGGAATGATGGGCAAAAAGGAAGGCCGGGGTGTGTGTGGTGGGGCAGAGAACGAAGAGTTTCGCTCAAAAATGAATGATACTCTCATTATTATTAGTACATAAGAACGAAAAGAAATGAGTTTTACTCACCTTTGGCACCTTACTATGACCAACAGCTACAGCCGTGCAAAATAGCCAGCAGGGACTCCCTGCTCAACGAGAGTATCGCTCGATAACGAGCGATACTCTCTTTGTAAGTACACGATAACAACAGGAACGAATAAGATTTACTCACCTTCGATGTCCTCGAAAGTCTCCTACACCGTGCGGCCTTGCTTAGATAAGGGAAAAAGAGAGAGAGACAACGAAAGAACGAAGGGAAAGAGGAGGGACGACACGTTAAAGTCGATGCGCGTTGCCGGGGTTTGCCCGTCGGGGATTGCCGACCGGGCCGGTGGCTTGCCGGAAGCACAACTCGCGTTTGAAACGTCTAAGTCGTACTTATCGATCTATCCCTTGCTGTTTCTCGTCTCCGCCCCCTCCATCCTTCGGTTTCTGATGCCCTGAAGGCCGGAAGGGCTTATTTGAGCACCAAGTAAGTCATAAATTTTGTTATTGTTTGGGCCATTATGCTAACTCGGGGAGTGCTGCTCAGTTTCGAGCAGTACTCCCCCTTTTCGCGTTCTCTGACGTCAATTCGAATTTTGAAGGCCGGATGGGATTGCTGCAAGGTAGAGGGCTGTAATGTGAGTATAAAACTTGTTTTTTTTTGTCTTTCGTGCTAATTTCGGGAGTACTGCTCGATAACGAGTAGTACTCCCGTTTTCTCGTTTGCATCAACCCCCCTCACCCCATCCGTTGCGTGTCTCGCGCCCTCACGCCCCGCAAGCTGCCTCTCCTGTGCCCCGTATCCCTCCCCGCATACCTCCGTCTCCTCGCGCACGACCTCGCACGACCTGGAAAACCCTGCATCCCGCGTCCCCGGTAAGTATCCTTATCTTAACCTTTCCATTCGCCTGCAGCCCGCGCAGGCTGTAGAATCCGAAATGCATGCATTTCGGCCTACAGGTGCGCGGGCCTTCTGCTGTCATGTCTGCATGCCCGCGCAGGCTACTGGGTCCGAAATCTGTGCATTTCGGGCCCCACAGGTACGTCGGCCTTTTGTTATCGTATCTCCCTGCCCACGCAGGCTGTGGTGCCCGAAACGTTTTCGTTTCGGGCCCTACAGCTGCGCGGGCCTTCAATTGTCGTATCTACGTGCCCGCGCAGGTGTGGGGTCCGAAACATTTTCGTTTCGGACCCTATAGACGCGTGGGTCTTCTATTTTCGTATCGACCTGCCCGCGCAAGCTGTGGGGCCCAAAACGAGGATGTTTCGGGCCCTACAGATGCGTGGGCATTCGATTATGGTGTCTACCTGCCCGCGCAAGCTGTGGGGCCCGAAACGTCATCGTTTCGGGTCCTACAGATGCGTGGGCCTTCTGTTTTCGTATCTATCTGCCCGCGCAAGTTGTGGGGCCCGAAACGAGAACGTTTCGGGCCCTACAGATGCGTGGGCAATCGATTATGGTGTCTATCTGCCCGCGCAAGCTGTGGGGCCCGAAACGTCATCGTTTCGGGCCCTACAGATGCGTGGGCATTCGATTATGGTGTCTACCTGCCCGCGCAGGCTGTGGGGCCCGAAACGTCATCGTTTCGGGCCCTACAGATGCGTGGGCCTTCTGTTTTCGTATCTACCTGTCCGCACAGGCTGTGGAGCCCGAAACGAGAATGTTTCGGGTTCTACAGATGCGCGGACCTTCGGTTTTCGTAGTTACCTGCCCGCGCATGCTGTGGGGTCCGAAACGAGATCGTTTCGAGTCCTACAGGTGCGTGGGCCTTCAGTTTTCATGTCAAGCTGTCAATTTATGAATGTTAAACCTAGACTCTGCAAAGCTGTTGTGAGTGCTCGGCTTGAGTTCAGATTGAGCTCAAGTCCAATTTAAAATCAAAGTCTGATTTTCATTTGATCCTGGTGCCAGTTCTGATTTCATAGCAGCCATTCAGATCCAGATTTAAGCTTGGATTTGATTTCTGTGATGCTCAGGTTCACTTTCTGATCTTTAAGTCTGAGACAACTGTAAATATCTGATGAAATTTTAGATGTCTGATGTGTCTGAAGGCCTATCTGACTTTGTCTGATAAATAGTTACTGTCTGACTCTCATTTAATGTCTGAAACAAGTTCATAAGTGTTATGTGTTTAGAAGGACCTAAATGATAAGGACTTATTTGACTTTATTTGAAGAGTAGCAGCTATATGACTTTAATTCAATCTCTGAAAGACTTAGTAATGTCTGACCAAAGTTCAAAGGTCTGGCATATCTAAAAGTATCTGAGTAATAGAGACTTATCTGACTTTATCTGAAAAGTAGCAATGATCTGACATTTATTTAATGTCTAACAAGATAAACTTCATCTGACAGATGTTCAAAAATCTGATATGTCTGAGAACATCTGGACGACAGAGACCTACCTGACTTCATCTGAAAAGTAGCATTGATCTGACATTTATTGAATGTCTGATAAGATGATCTTCATCTGACAAACATGTAAGAATCTGATATGTCTGAGAACATCTGGATGATAGAGACCTACCTGACTTTATCTGAAAAGTAGCAATGGTCTGACATTTATTAACTGTCTGACAAAATAATCTTCATCTAACAGATACATGAGAATCTGACATGTCTGAAAACACCTAGACGATAGAGACCTACCTGACTTTATCTGAAAAGTAGCAATAATCTGACATTTATTGAATATCTGATAAGATGATCTTCATCTGACAGACGTGTAAGAATCTGATATGTCTGAGAACATCTGGACGATAGAGACCTACCTGACTCTATCTGAAAAGTAGCAATAATCTGACTTTTATTGAATGTCTGACAAACTTACCTTTATCTGATAGATTTTTAAGAATCTGATAGGTCTGCTTATATCTGATATTCTTCTAATTTTACAAAATGATCTACACACTATTTTATTCATATATGAGTCAGACAAATGGACCTGTTCAGAACTCTCAGACAAAAGTCAGACAATCAGACTAGTCAGAAGATTCCTCATTTCCTGATGTTTGACTTATTCTAATTTATTTTCTTAGCCATTCACATTTTATTTTCCAAGGGCAGATATTCATGAGCTTATTGTATTTGATCTTTTGCATCAAGTAATCAAGGGTGTTTTCAAAGATCACTTGGTAGCTTGGGTTGAAGATTATCTGATTCATAAACATGGACCAACTCGTGCTTCTGAAGTTATGGCAGATATTGATCGAAGAATTGCTGCTGCTCCTTCATTTCCAGAACTGCGTCGATTTCCTGAAGGACGTGGTTTTCAGCAGTGGACTGGTGATGATTCTAAAGCTTTGATGAAGGTATATTTACCTGCAATTCAAGGACATGTTCCAGATCAGATGGTTCGAGCTATTGCTGCATTTATGGAGTTCTGCTATCTTGCACGAAGGTCTGTTATTGATGAAACTGCACTAAGTGCTATGGAAGCTGCACTTGAACAATTTCATAAGGAACGAATTATCTTTAAAGATGTTGAAATTCGCAAAGCATTTTCTCTTCCAAAGCAGCATGCTCTTGTACATTATGTTGAACTTATTCGACTATTTGGTGTACCAAATGGACTTTGCACATCTATTACTGAGGCCAAACACATCAAAGCTGTAAAGGAGCCATGGAGACGCTCCAGCAGATTTAATGCATTGGGTCAAATGCTGCTTACAAATCAGAGACTTGATAAATTGGCTGCAGCCAAAAATGACTTTGTTGCTCGTGGCATGCTTGATTTGCCTTTAGACCTTGTTGATATTGATAATTCACTGCCAGATGATGATTGGAAATCTGCATCAGACTCTGAATCTGAATTTGAATCTGAAAATGAAGATGAAGATGAATCTGAATCTGAAGATGAAGATAAAGATGAGAATAAAGAAGATGAGAAAAAGGCTATCAAGCATCATATAGATGGAGGACCAGCATATGAAGTGCCAGAATATATGGCAAGTGTAACTCTAGCTTCAAAAAAAGCATCCAATTATCCTCGTGAACTTCATAGGCTTGAAGATCATATTGGTTATCCTGAGCTTTCTGAGATGATCCAGCGATTTGTGTATGATCAACTTCATCCAGATTATTCATCAGCAGAATTAGAATTATCTGCACTTCCTCGAGCTCCATATAGAGTTGATGTCTTTCATTCTGCTCTTGCTGTATATCGTTCTCCTAGTGACTTATCAGGCCGTACAAATATGCATCATCATCGTATTTGTTCTACACCAGAGTGGCGACAAGGCTCTGCACGTCGAGATTGTATCTTTGTTGAAAATGGCATAAATTTGCCAGGAATGCAAGGGCTTTTTATTGAACAAGTTTTGATGTTTTTTTCCTTTGAATATCATAAAGTCACCTATCCATGTGCATATATAGAGTGGTTTATTCCTGTTGGAGATAAGCCAGATTTTAACACTGGCATGTGGGTTGTAGAGCGAGAAGTTGATGAGGATAGTAGCAATATTCGTTCAGTAATTCATGTTGATAGTATTATGCGAGGAGCTCATCTGATGCCTGTTTTTGGAAAGGATATTCTACCTTATGATTTTGACTATACTTATTCCTTAGATTCATTTTATACTTATCATGTAAACAAGTTTTCTGATCATCATGCTCATGAAATAGCATTTTGACTTAACATATGATACCTTTCTTTGCTAGACAAGTGATATTGATCTGAGGTAAGTCTTTATTATATCAAAAAACTGTCTAAATGATAGAGATCATCTGACCTCATCTGAAAAGTAGCAATGGTCTGACATTTATCAAGTGTCTGGCAAAATAATATTTATCTGACAGATACATGAGAATCTGACATGTCTGAGAACATCTAGACAATAGAGACCTACCTGACTCTATCTGAAAAGTAGCAATAATCTGACTTTTATTGAGTGTCTGACAAGATAACCTTCATCTGATAGATGTTCAAGAATCTGACATGTCTGAAAACATCTGGACGATAGAGACCTATCTGACTCTATCTGAAAAGTAACAATGATCTGACTTTTATTCAATGTCTGACAAGATAACCTTCATCTGACAGATGTCCAAGAATCTGACATGTCTGAGAACATCTGGACGATAAAGACCTATCTGACTCTATCTGAAAAGTAACAATGATCTGACTTTTATTCAATGTCTGACAAGATAACCTTCATCTGACAGATACATAAAAATCTGACATGTCTGAAAACATCTGGACGATAAAGACCTATCTGACTTCATCTGAAAAGTAGCAATGGTCTGACATTTATTGAATGTCTGATAAGATAACCTTCATCTGACAGATGTTCAAGAATCTAACATGTCTGAAAACATCTGGACGATAGAGACCTACCTGACTTCATCTGAAAAGTAGCAATAATCTGACTTTTATTGAATGTTTGACAAGATAACCTTCATCTGACAGATGTTTAAGAATCTGACATGTCTGAAAACATCTGGACGATAGAGACCTACCTGACTCTATCTGAAAAGTAACAATAATCTGACATTTATTGAATATCTGACAAAATTACCTTCATCTGACAGATTTTTAAGAATCTGATAGGTCTGCTTATATCTGATATTCTTCTGATTTTATAAAATGATCTACACACTATTTTATTCATATGTGAGTCAGACAAATGGATCTGTTCAGAACTCTCAGACAAAAGTCAGACAATCAGACTAGTCAGAAGATTCCTCATTTCCTGATGGCCACCAGTCCTCAGCGCTGCTGCAGTACTGCTCCCTCCACCTTGCCCCCCTCCATTGCTCCCACTGCCCCTACCATTTGTTGCTGCTCCACTTCCCAAGTACGTGATCCCTGCTCACCGAGTCCAAGGTGTCCACTGTCATGAATCGCCCATTGGTCTTCTTCATTCCCTTTGTTCCCTATATGGACACTCCCTTGTTATGTCCCCTTGTTCCCTGTTAGGATATCCCTTGTTCCCCTTTAGGATATCCCTTGTTCCTCTTTGGGACATCCCTTGTTCCCCTTCCCTTTGTTCCCCTTTCAGGATATCCCTTGTTCCCCTTTGGGCTATCCTTCCAGTATATATAGGGCTACCTTTCTGACTGGCTTCCTCAGTTTGTCCACTTGACTCTCCAGTCCCATTGTACCCTAGACATTCTCAGCCTGTCTCTACTCTCTATGACATCCTCTGCTCTTTGATCCTTGATCCCTTGGGGTGACTTGGATGGCTTCACTGTTCCCCTGAACCCAGTCTTGACATTTGGACAAACTCTCATACATCCACCTCACCCACCCCTGTCCATTGGATTCTTACCCTCCCACCTAGTCCTTGAACCCACCGCCCACTGCCCAGCCATGACCCCATGATCACCAGATGAGTTGACACCATTGCTTGCAAAAACCCACAGAACCACAGACCACAGAACACAGAACACAGACCCACTTGCAAGGTGGTTGTCAGTCTCAGACTCAAGATTCCATGTAGATGTTGGATAGGTGTTGGTGTGCTCCAGGTGCAAGCACACCTTAAAGAGGGGGTAATGTCATGAATCGCCCATTGGTCTTCTTCATTCCCTTTGTTCCCTATATGGACACTCCCTTGTTACTGTACCATTTCAATCATAGGCTCGCCGCAGGCGAGCCGTGACCGAAAATTCCATAGGCTCGTTTAGGGCATGAGGCTCGTTAACCAATGTGACCCGTGACCTAGAAAAAATAGGCTCGTTGTAGTTAGGCTCGTTGCAGTTTCGACGCCGCGAAATTCAGTATTGACAACTTGAATCTCAAATTTTCATGTACTGCTCGTAACATGACTGAACCAAATCCTGTTGCATATGATACAGTACCAACAGTTCTCGTTGGTACATTCTTCCCCGCACTGTCCTTATCTATCCAGGCTCTACTGAGCTTCGATCTCATGCCATTCTCCAATGCTGTCAATGCAAGCAGCGATCAGCACAACTTGACCATGCTCATTTCGCCTGTTCCGCCCGACAACGAGCTGTCCGATGGTCTACTGCGTACAACTATCCCTCTGTCTCTTGATGTTGTGCAGAAGCTCCTGAAGAGACTGCCATCAGCAGGCTTTCGTTCGGTTGCCATGGACGGAACTCACCTCCCTGTTGAAGTCCTTCACGTGTGGGTCCTGCTGGGAAAGGTCCACCTTATCACCGGAAGGTGGAGGAATGCTATGGGATGGATGAAGTTTCGAGAGCGGCATTCAGAGGCCCATCGCACCGTCATTGATCGCCTCCGGCAGCAGCTGCGAATGATGGCATGGGGGGGCACCATCAACGGGTTTGAGGCATCAGCAGCGCTGTCCGCCCTATCGCAGTATGCCTCAAACAATTGGCTTACTGATATCCACACCTCGCAGATGAGCGAGGTCTTGCTCCAGGGTCTTGACGATGGAACCATGTGCGGCAACGGTGGTGCATCGGACATCGATATCCTCGATCCGTTCTTTGCGAAGACCTTGCTAGAGGATGGGCCTTCTCACCCATGGGTTCGCCGCATTGCAGAGAACTTGGCATCGCGGCGCCATACACAAGTTATCGGCCTTGTCCTTGTCAACAGGAACCACTGGATCGCGTATGTTATTGACCTCCGTCATGATTGCCGCCTTCGATTTGGTGACTCGTTCGGTCATGGTCCTCCCAAACCTGTCATTGAAGCATTTACAAATTGGCTCAGCAATGTCGTCGGGGACGTGCATGTCGAAGACCTGCCTTGCGCTGCTCAGTTGGATCACTGGTCCTGCGGTGTTCTTGCAGTCAACGCACTAGCACATTTCATAGATCCTGATCAACGTGCACTTCTTAGCAGTCCGGCATCAATCGCGCTGGAACGCTTACAGGCTTTTACGGAAGCGGTGCGCCGTCATTTAAGTGCGGTACGTCTTCCATTCGATGATCTTCTTGATTTGAGGCTAACAGTTAACAGGTCAATCATCAAATCGTCGACTTGGATGATGGCGACTCACAGAATTCTGACGAGAATGAATCAGGCGATGACTTACAGAGCAGGACAAGCGATGCTTTCGATTTGGATAGCGAGGCTGCCTTCAACTCGGAAAGTCTTGATGCAGAGAGCGACATGGATGCTATCAGCTCAGCAAGTCTCGACATGGACAGCAGCTCAGATGCCATCAATGCTGAGAGCGTGGACGGGATCGACTCAGAGACTGTCGCGGATGCTGTTGAATCAGATCAGGAGAGTTTCCAGCCCATCAAAGAATGTGGAGACGTACCAGTGGCAGCCGAAGTTCAGACTGATGAACAACGTGCTAAGGCAATCCTCAGAAGCAAGAAGGCCGTGAGACGCAGCACGTCTCCTCAGCTGCGAAAAGGTCATACATCAATCACAAACTTCTTCGCACGTGTCGATCAGGATGAGAAGAAAGTGTTGGATAGAGCAACAACACAGAGGAGGAAGCGTGAAGAGGAGGACTCACGTGAGGAACAGCTTGAGATAGCAGAACGGGCTGCTCTTGCCAAGTTGCTGAAGCGTCGCAGCGATGACCGGGGCCGCAAGAGCAAACAACGGAGCAAGAAAAGGACCCGTGAGATCGAAGATGGAGAGCGCGATACTGATGGCCAGAAGAAGAAAAGGAAGACGGTGCGTGCCTAGCGAGCGCATCAGGACATGTGCATCTCAGGCTAATGAGGACTTCACTGTAGGTTATCGTTGCGACACTTGACAGCTCCGGAGCAGCGTCAAAGCCGTTTGATGATGTCGCTGATTTGTCGCGTCCCTTCCGGCAGTACAAAAATGAGTGCAAACGGAAACCGCAGGGACGAAAGCGCATTCACTCACCAGAGAAAGCAAAACGAACAAACTGGCAGGCACCATTTCTATGGTCGCAGATCGATGCCGCGACACAGAGAGTTGGATGGCCCTACAAACAAATTGAAATCACGAGGGAACTCGCCTTGCGTGATCCTCGTATCTTTTCCAGGCTGTATCCGCAGACAGTCGGGAAATGGCTACGGTCACCACGGGAGAAGGGAAAGCCTTGGACGGATAAGGTCTTGAAGCGCGTAGTGGACGGCAACAAACCACGTACAGCAGACAATGGGCTAGGTGTTCTCGTGAGTCCCCGATGTAGATGCACCCGTAACTGTTCACTTATCTTATTAACCAGAAACCATATCCTGAGCTCGCCGTAGCCATCATGCTGAAGTTGAAATGCACACGACAAATCGGTGTCTCCTTGGGCATTGAAGACGTCAGCGCCATAATGATATCAATGATGAAGAAGAACGCACCTAAAATCTTTGAGGTGGTCGTTCCAGACGGGAGTCTGTTTCACTGCTCGGATTCGTTTGTGCGCCGGTTTATGAGGGATAGAAATTGGTCCCGTCGCCTGCCCACAAAAGCAGCTCAAAAGATGCCTGGTGACGCACAAGATCAGTGTCGCAAATCGTTCTTTCGACAAGTACTTACCATTCGAAATGAGGGGGTGAAGGCACACCTGCGTGCAAATGGTGACCAGACACAATCTGTATACGCAGAGGGGTCAAAGAGCACATGGAATGAGAAGGGGGTCGATCAAGTGGCAGTCGTGGGTAACGAAGAGAAACGCGCGTTCACCTTGATGGTAGGTGTTACAGCGTCTGGGGAAGCTTTGCCATTTCAGGCGATCTTCAAGGGAAAGACCGCTCAGTCACTTCCTGTTGAAACGAAGTCCAACCGGGCATGCTGGAAGAAATCACAGGAATTCGGATTCCTCCTTGAATTCTCTGGTACGGACACCTACTGGTCAACCCTCACCACGATGAAGAGCTACGTCAATAAAATCCTCGCTCCTTACTTCGCCAAAGCACGCACCGACCACGGAGACCCGGCAGACCAACTAGCAATCTGGCAGATCGACGCATGGAGTGTCCACCGCTCATTGGAATTTCGTGAGTGGATGAAAAAGAAGCACCCTAGCATCCAACTGGAGTACGTACCTGGGGGTTGTACCGGGATCTGGCAGCCTTGCGACGTCGGCATCCAAAGGCTTCTCAAACACGAGCTTCAGCGCGCGTCGAGGGCCGATGTTGTTGAAGAAGCTCTATGGCGGCTAGAGCAAGAAACAAAGATCGCCGGCGATGCGATCGACGTCTCTGGCATACTGCTTGACAAAGGCATCAAGGTTCTGCGAGACCGTTCCATTGGTTGGCTGACGAAGGCGTATGGTGTTATCAATCATCCCGATTTTGTGCAGAAGGTACGCCTAGTCTTTTTATGAACTCGTTTAATTGTACTCAATTATGCGAGCAGGCTTTTGAGCGCAGCCGCCTCGATAATGAGCCGCACTTCAATCTCTCCCACGCGAGCCTCACAAGTGCCGCGGCTTTGCAGGCTCTCAAGAATCTCCCTAAAACAGACCCTGTTTTGTGGGCTGAGCTATCCGGAACTGAAGAAGGCCAGCCCAAGGCTTACGGCGAGGACAAAGATGACAAGACCGTGTCACGGATTGCTGACGACTTAGCAATCCCATCAACTGTTCTGCGGGAGCACTTGATGACCGGAAATGGCGCCGAACGGGGGCTTGTCGAAGATCATACCGGAAGCCTCATGCCTGTATCGATGGCAGAGACACTGGATGACGAGGCAGCCATTGTGAATCACGAGTTGGCAGACGAGAACAGCAGCCCCGCACCATCTATAGATGCAGGTACACCAGTGTCCGAACCTGCAGAGATGGGCCGCGGGAAGCGGTCCAAACGGCCAACACAGCGCAATAAATTCTGGGAAGAAGCGTAAGACAATGTAGCGCTTCGTAGCGTAGTGCTTAGAGCTATTAAATGAGAAAAAAATGGTGTTTTATTGTGTAAAATCCGTAGGCTCGAAGGCCTCTGTGACCCGGGACAAAACGTCGATTAGGCGTGGCTCTGGGTCCTCTGTGACCCGTGACTCGAGCCTATGACTGAAATGGTACAGTATGTCCCCTTGTTCCCTGTTAGGATATCCCTTGTTCCCCTTTAGGATATCCCTTGTTCCTCTTTGGGACATCCCTTGTTCCCCTTCCCCTTGTTCCCCTTTCAGGATATCCCTTGTTCCCCTTTGGGCTATCCTTCCAGTATATATAGGGCTACCTTTCTGACTGGCTTCCTCAGTTTGTCCACTTGACTCTCCAGTCCCATTGTACCCTAGACATTCTCAGCCTGTCTCTACTCTCTATGACATCCTCTGCTCTTTGATCCTTGATCCCTTGGGGTGACTTGGATGGCTTCACTGTTCCCCTGAACCCAGTCTTGACATCCACCTTCGCTGCATCCACCTGTCCAAAGTCCCTGCATGCCTATTCACCGAGGACAATGACCCCCGACCTAACGTCGATGATGACTGGGTGGAAGAGGGCCTTCGCCTAGCTGGTGTTCTCCCTGACTGGGACACACCACCCCCACCAGACGACGACCCCGACTACCAACACACCATCCGTATCTGTCGCTCTTTCACCAATGCTCAGAAACTGGCTGAGCGTGTGGCCACTCGTGTTGCAGAGAAGTCCTTTGCTGAGATGGTTCCCCCTCAGTATCAGGATTTCCAACCTGTCTTCGACGAGGAATCCTCCCATCGTCTCCCCGAACGTCGCCCTTGGGATCACGCCATTGACCTGAAAGATGGTTTTGAACCCCGCTCCTGCAAGGTCTATCCCATGGCTCCTACTGAGCAGGAGGACCTCGATTCATTCCTTGATGACCAGGTCAAGCATCAGTACTCTTACAAACTTTCTGGCCATGTCTGATTGCGCCTGGGAGCAACATTCAGACACATCAGGCAATCATGCAGGGTATAGTACCACAGATACAATCATATTTATATCTGACCTCAGATTTTACTTCTGATCTCAGATTTTATGCCTGGCTCCAGATTTTATGTCTGGCTCCAGATTTCATGTCTGGCCTCAGATTTCATGTCTGGCCCCAGATTCATCAGGAAAAACCGCAAATCCATCAAACACGCTTACCGATCATCAGAAGTTTGATGGGCACTACTGATGTCAGATTAGCGCTACTGATCTAGACTTAGTGATGTAATAGAAGAATCATGACCACTGTAATTTAGCCGTAGCTTCTGTAGCACGTAATTATGCAAGGCACATTTTGATCAAGGAATCTGTAGACGTCATCTACCTGCTGTAGCTATGATGCGCCTGCTGTAGCTGCGGTAGACAATGTATTAACATGCATTATATCATTGACTTTAACTATTCTATGATTCTTATGTACATATACCATTAGTTAGCAACATAAATATGATATATATGATCAACTCTTATAAGTTTACTTAAGACTGTATAGAGTTGAGTGTTGCTGCATTGTGTGAGCAGCAGGACGAAGAATGTTGCCCAAATATGGGCATGATTTGTCGTCTCAAGTGTGGCTGTACTGGAGCGCTGCAACTCAACAAGTTGAAACATTGAAGTCCTGTCTGAAGGTAAGTTCACAGTATGTATTGATACTAATGCATATGGAATTATAGGTTCTACTATTGCCCTTGCCTCTGGGCTTTGTATCTGGGCCTTGGCTCCAAAAAAAAGGTTCTAATAGGTACGTCAAATAATCTTCTGAATCATAGCACAAATGTGTCTCTCCAGACCTCAAACCTTTGTCGATTTGCACGATCTTGGTGTCGTTCGAATCGTGCTGATCGTAGCTTTCGAACGAGCCCACATGCGAGGCGTTTGGATAAGTATTAGGTGAGTTACCTGCCTTATTCTGATAGGTACTTACTGATAGCAGGATCTTGGCATAGCGCAACGAGCAGGGCATGGATCGGCTCGTATATAGGCTTGTTCGAATGCTATGATTCATAGCTTTCGAACAAGCCTACATACGAGTCGATCCAACCAGCCGTTGCTCCGCAGCAAGACATTCTCTCCTCCTGGTAAGGCGAAATTCGCCTTTTAGCGAATTTGTCATATCTCAATCAATACAGTACGTATCAACGACGTTTTAACAGTTTTGGAAAGCGCTGATTTATACCTTTCCAACAAGCCTACATACACGTTGATAGGACCAGGTAGCGCCACAAAACAGCAAGATCTCCTGGATGATGTGGCAAAACGTGTTTTTGCCATATCTTGGGATGTATTGTACATATCACAGCTCTCTTAGGCTCGGCGGAAAGTTCTAATTTGTAGCTTTCAGATAAGCCCTCATGCGTCCATATTGGTGGACATTTCATTGCGCAAGGGACAAACTTGTCCCATCATCCCCCTCCTAGGTGAGTTTTTTTTTTCACTTTCTCAAATCTCCATCATTTTCTATGATCTTAGGCTTATTTTGCTCACACAATACAGGGCTTTCATTTTATTATATTAATCAGGTAAGTACTGGATGTGTGGTACTGCAATATTGATACCTATGATTTCTTAGGTGTCACCTTGGAGGTTCCCACGCCCTCGGCAGAGCGGCACAGAGCAGGACGAAGAATCTTGCCCAAATTTGGGCAAGATTCTTCGTCACGCGGAGAGGGCATGCGGTGCAGTGCGGTGCATGGGTGAGGCACGACGTGGCATGATGCGGGAGAGGCAGGGGGTGAGCATGGTGTGGCATGCAAGCACAGGATGGGCGTGGGGTGGTAGGTGGCATGACACATTGGTGGGTGGCGAGGGGCATGCGGTAGGCAGCGCGACACATTGGTGGGTGGTGCGACACATCAATGGGTGGTGCGATGCATCGGTGGGTGGCGCGACACACACGATAAGTGGGAGAGGCATGTGGTGGTGATGTCGAGGGGGGGCCAAAGCAGGAGGGGGCAGCGACGGGAAGTGACTCGAAGGGACAGGGAAGGAAATTGAGAGTATCACTCGAATAAGCGATACTCTCAGTGTTAGCACAAATAAACAAAGAGATTTTTTTTTACTTACCTGCCAGGCCCTCATCATCCTATAACTGTCCACCAGTGTTTGATTCCACACAAAAGGGGGAGGAAGGAAGAAGGAGAGGAGAGATGGGAGGGGAGTTGATGGTAGCAGCTGCGAGAAACTTCAATGTGTGTCAAGTCGTTTAACCAACGAATGTGTGCGAGTTTGAATGTTTGTAATGTAGTAAATCAAATAAAATCAGGATAAATCTGAAAAAACAACAGTAGCTATATTTCATTAGTTTAATTCATTTGAATGATGAAACTATCTAGCTATTATACTATAAGCTATTGGAAAGCGACATGAACTTAGTGAAGTCTGCCGTCTTGGTCTCTGATGCAGCACCCGGCAGTACCTGGGCCGGGTTGCAACAGCTGCATTTCGGGCTCCGCTCGTGATGTCTATATAAGGCATGCATGACGCGCAACCTCTCTTTCTTTCCAACCCCCATCATCTCTTCTGTCATTGACTCAAGCTTTTGCATGGTGAGTCTTCCTTTTCTTATGTCTAGTAATCTTTGTGCTTATGTCTTACCCTTACTATGGGTGTATACATTTTCACTTTTTTAAAAATTTTGGTAAGTCACTTTTAGTCTTCGATGCTTCACTCACTAGCTTTTACTACTTGTTAGATATTGCTTTTTTTTGTGATGTATGTAAGTGTTCATTTGAACCTTTTGTGATGACCTTTATTAATGTTTGTTTGTCTTACAGTCTCTATACTTTTGAATCCTCTCATAGTATAGCCTCTTATAGTACCATGTATTTGCTAGTCAATAAATTTTGATTGTTGTTTGATTAAATCCTTATGAACTGCATAAATTTTTTTATTGACTTGGATGTTATATTGAGTGGTCAAGACCTGCAAATATAACAGACTGTATATGTGCAATAAATCTATTGTAGCATGTATGGACTACTGTAGTTGTGGTAGCACATTATAGCATTTGTAGAAGATTGCACATTTTGAGAACTTGACTTGTCTACAATAGCAAACCTGTACTACAGTGAACTACAGTAGACAATATCTGTCTACTATAGGTACAAAAAATAAGAAGAGTCCTACAGACACTATGTCAACTACTCTGGCTACTGTAGCTACTGTAGCCAACGGTAGTTCACGATAGTACATACGGTTTTTCCAGATGTTTCATGTCTGGCCTCAGATTTCATGTCTGGCCTCAGATTTAAAGCTGACAGCAGCTTTAAACCTGATAGCAATTTTAAATCTGATATTATATATTGAATTTATGCTTTTCAATCAATCAATATATTTATAGGCTAAACAAACATCATATCAACTACATAAGTAATCATCCTTATCTCAATTACAAAAAAAGCAAAAAAGGCTACAAATATAACAACATCAGGCTGAAAAATATAACAAAGATTATAAGACTTATCTTGGAACTACCAAAAAAGTGAAACAGACTACAAAAATCACAACCTTACCTTATAATGACTGCAAAAAAGCAAAAATGAATCTGAAAAACTATAACTTTATTAGTCTTAACAAGATAACAAAGATAACAAAACTTATCTTAGAAGTGTAGTCAAGACTACAAAAAGCGAAAATCTACTAAAAAGATAACAATATAAATGTAAGGATTATAAAAAAGATAACAAAGCTTACCTTAAAAGTATACCAAAGTCTACAAAAAGCGAAAATGTAAGAAAAGATAACAAAACAGAACTTACAATGATAAGAAAGACTACAAAAAAGCGAAATATAGTGAAAAGATTATAACATTAGTGTAAGCAAGATAAGAAAGATAACAAATCATACCCTAGAAGTATAACAAAGACTATAAAAAAGCGAAAATGAACTAAAAAAAAGATAACAACATCAGTTGTAATAAGATAAGAAAGATAACAAAACTTATCTTAATCATATAACAAACACTACAAAAAGTGAAAACATAAGAAAGATAACAAAACTTACCTTACAATTGTAGCAATGACTACAAAAAAGCAAAAGTGTACAAAAAAGATAACAAACCTTACCTTAACAATGTAACAAACACTACAAAAAGCGAAAAGATAACAGCTTAAAAGCTAACAAACATTACCTTACAGTTGTAGCAATGACTACAAAAAAGTGAAAGTGTACAAAAAAGATAACAACATTAGTGTAAGGAACATAACAAAGATAACAAATGCTTATCTTAGAAGTGTAATAACACTACAAAAAAGCGAAAAAGATCAGAAAGATAACAAAGTCAACAATACTTACCTTAGGAGTAGTAGTCACATAACTACAAAAAAGCGGAAATGAAGTCAAAGGTAACAAAGATAACAAACTTACCTTCAAGAGCAGAGATGGTGGTGGTTGTAGAGAGAGAGGTATTTCGGAGCAAACTCGTCAGATATGTCTTTTAATCGGAGTTTAAATCAGCCACATAGTCACAATTGAACAAAGACATATGATCTGGCACTTGTAGCTCGCTCAATTTGTATCGGATTTCGACGCTCTTAGATGCGTTCGAAAGGCCTTGTCAACCGCTTTCCAACAAGCCTTTATACGCTGTGTTATGTGAAAAACTCGTGGAATGCGATGCATTTTTGTTTTGAAAGAAGATTGATTGATATCTTAGTCAATTGTGGGCGCTTTTTCTCGATCTTGGATGCATTGGAAAGGTGTGAAAAATAGCTTTCCAACAAGCCCTCATAGACTGAATTATATGCAATATTCATAGAATGCAATCCATTTTCTTGTTTCAATCTTCTGAGAAGAAGATAGAGGGGTATCTCGCTCAATTTGTATCGGATTTTGACGCTCTTAGATGCGTTAGAAAGGCCTTATCAACCGCTTTCCAACAAGCCTTTATACGCTGTGCTATGTGAAAAACTCGTGGAATGCGATGCATTTTTGTTTTGAAGAAAGATTAAATGATATCTTAGTCAATTTTAGGTGCTTTTTCTCAATCTTGGATGCATCGGAAAGGTCTGATTTATTGCTTTTAAATAAGGCCTTATACAGTCTGATATTTGCAAAACTCATTTGTGCAGAACCATTTCTGCTTCTGATCCTCTTAAACAAGAGATCTTGATCTATCTCAATCAGTTTTTGTCTGATCATTATATTCTTAGATGTATTTGAAAGCCCTATATAATTACTTCTTAACAAGCCCTTATGCATCATGCTGTAGTACTATTTTGTATAGATGTGATCTGTGATCTTAGTCTACTGATCTAGAGGCAGTTTACAGCTAAAGATGACTCACAACCTTGAGTTTACAATAACTTTGTCAACTACTTGCCACATCAACAAATGTCTAGTACATGGATTGGAGCAACTTTTAGTTTATTTTGATTTATCAGGAACCTTCAAAACTTCTGTTTGACCTATGAGACATCTGATAGTGTCTGATTGTATCTCTGCATGATCTGCAGCAGTTGCATCAGACACTAACATGCCTTGCAGGTCAAACAGAAAGTTTGAAGGTTTCTGATATTGTTCATATTATCTATTGTAGGCCTCTTCAAGCAGTTTTACAATGTGTTGCAAACTACTATCTGTTTTGGTTATAGGCTCAATAATGTTGAACATGATCAAATTTTTAATTAGACTTATAAACATCTGCCAGTGTAATCTATGATGCAGGTCTACAACTAAAGTGGTACAATATAACAACACTAATATTTTGCTTGATCTGCATAGCCTTTATCTAGTAACAACAATATATTGAATTTCTATCATCTGTCCAAATTCACATTCATTTTCACTTGCAAGTTTATTCAATGCACATTAGTGCACTGTCTTATATTCATGTCTATCCATCTACACTTGTTATTTTTTAATTATTCTGCTTGATTTGATATTGAGCTAAAATCTAAATGTAAGTTGATATCTGACTATGTCTAAGAGATTACACCTGCCTGGCTAAACTGACAAGAAAACAAATCTGATAAACATTTAAAATCTGGAGAACATCAAAAATCTGACTATGTCTGAGAGACTACATCCTGTCTGATCTGTCTGACAGCAAAAAATCTGAAAGACACCTAAAATCTGATTGTGTCTGGGAGACTACACCCTGCCTGGCTAACCTGACAAGAAAAAAAAATCTGATCAACATCTAAAATCTGAAGAATATCTGAAATCTGAACAACATTCAAAATCTGACTGTGTCTGAGAGACTATACCCTGCCTGATCTGTCTGGCAGCAGAAGATATTTCAAATCTGACTAGGTCTGGGTGTAAATGCATATCTGATAAAATCTGACTCTGCCTGACTTGCCTGATTTTGTTTTTAGCCAGAAATGACCAATCTGTCAGGTATACAAGGTGATCAGACAAGATCAGACAGAATAAGATCCAGCAGAAAGTTTGTAAGAGTACTGATGAGAAAGGCTACATCCGTCCTTCCAAATCCCCTATGGCGAGTCCCTTCTTCTTTATCAAGAAAAAAGATGGAAAACTATGCCCCGTCCAGGACTATCGCACCCTCAACAAAGGCACCATCAAGAATGAATATCCCCTGCCCCTCATCTCTGAACTCGTTGACAAGCTCAAGGGTGCCAAAGTCTTCTCCAAGATGGACGTTCGTTGGGGTTACAACAATGTTCGCATCAAGGAGGGTGATGAATGGAAAGCTGCCTTCAAAACCAACCGCGGTCTCTTTGAACCCCTGGTGATGTTTTTTGGTCTTACAAACTCCCCTGCCACGTTCCAAGGAATGATGAATGAACTTTTCAAGGATCTCATCGACACGGGCAAAGTCGTCATCTATATGGACAATATCCTCATTTTCACCGAAACCCTCGAAGAACATCGCGACCTTGTGCGCAAGGTCCTCCAACGCCTCCAGGACAATGACCTCTTCCTCAAACCAGAGAAGTGCTCTTTCGAGCAGCCCTCAGTTGAGTTCCTCGGTCTCATCGTCTCCCATAACATGCTCACCATGGACCCCGTCAAGGTTGCAGGCATTACTGAATGGCCTGCCCCTCGTAACGTCAAGGACGTCTAGTCCTTTGTTGGCTTTGGCAACTTCTATCGACGCTTTATCCAGGACTTCTCCAAAGTTGCTCATCTCATGTTTGACCTTACCAAGAAAGACCATCCTTGGGTCTGGTCTGCTGAATGTCAACATGCCTTTGAGGCTCTTAAAGCTGCGTTCACCTCGTCCCCAGTCCTTATCATGCCTGACCCGTCCAAACCCTACCTGGTTGAGGTCGATGTCTCAGACTATGCCACAGGAGGTATCCTATCCCAGCGCGGGGAGGACGAGCAATGGCACCCTGTTGCTTACATCTCCAAGGCCTTCACCGCCCCTGAATGCAACTATGACATCTATAACAAGGAACTCCTGGCCATCATCCGTGCCCTCGAAGCCTGGCGCCACTACCTAGAAGGTTCTCCCCATACTGTGAAGATCTGGACCGATCATAAGAACCTGGAATACTTCAAGTCTGCCCAAAAGCTGAGTCGTCGTCAAGCTTGCTGGGCTCTCTTCCTCACTCGTTTCAACTTCACCCTGATCCACAAACCCGGTATTCATCACCGGCCAGATGCCATGTCGAGGCGACCTGACCATAGAGAGGGGGTGGATGACAACAACTCCAATCGTGTCCTCCTCGACCCCAAGTACTTCCAGATCCGTGCTACATGTCCAGCTGCTGTCAAGTCCATTGGCAATGCTGATCTTTGCCAATGCATTCGCAATGCCAAGACCAAGGACATTGAGGTTGTTCAAGCCCTTGATGTGATCCTGAACAATGGTCCTCGCTTCCTCGTCAAGAACCTCCAAGAATGGAACTACGAGGATGGCCTCATCCTCTTTCGTGGCAAGGTCTACATCCCTGCTGACAAGGACCTTTGTCGGGACATCGTCAAGCTGCATCATGACACCCCCATGGCTGGCCACCCAGGACACTACAAGACCTATAAGCTCCTCAGTCGCAACTACTGGTGGCCCGATATGTCTGCCTTCGTTCGTGATTATGTTGATGGCTGTGCTACCTGCCAGGCCACCAAGGTTCAAAATCACCGTCCTCATGTTGAAACAATTCCCAATGCCATCCCTACCCGTCCCTTCCAAGACATTACCTCGGACTTCATCGTCAAACTCCCAGAATGCCAAGGCTATGACTCCATCAATGTGGTCGTTGACCGTTTTACAAAGCACGTCTCCTTCACTCCTTGTAAAGAGACCATTACCAGTGATGGCACAGTCGACATCCTTTTTGACAGGATTTATCGGAACTACGGCCTCTGGGAACGCCTCATCTCTGATCGTGGCCCACAGTACGCAGGCAAAGTCATGTGTGGCGTCTTTGACAAACTTGGTATCAAGTCCTCCCTCAGCACCGCCTATCATCCACAGACCGACGGCGAGTCAGAACGTGTCAATCAAGAACTCGAGCAGTTCCTTCGTACCTTCTGCAACTACTGTCAGGATGATTGGGTCCAATGGCTCCCTTACACTGAGTTCTCGCACAACCACCGTATCCACAGCGCCACTAACCAAGCTCCATTTGAAATGCTCCTTGGCTATATTCCCACTGCCATCCCCACTGTCAACCCCACATCGTCTACACCCGCCGTCGAGGATCGTTTCCGTCACCTCGAACAACTTCGCACTGAGGTCCAGGCCAGCCTTCAAACAGCTGCTGATCTCATGAAGCGCAACAACCAGGACCATATGCACGACACCATCCACTTCCAGGTTGGTGACAAGGTCTGGCTCGATGGCAAGAACATCAAAACCACACGACCCAAAGCTAAGCTTGCTGATCGACGCCTGGGACCTTTCGAAATCACTGACGTCCTGGGCCCAGTCTCTTATCGACTGAAGCTACCGCCCACCTGGCATATCCACCCGGTGTTCCACACGTCCCTGTTGTCCCCTTACAAGGAAACCGATGCTCATGGTCCCAACTTCCCTGCACCACCACCTGACCTTGTGGAGGGTGAGGAAGAGTACGAAGTTGAGTCTGTCCTCGATGCTCGTCTCACCCGGAACAAACGCGGCATTGAATATCTCGTCAAATGGGCAGGCTACCCTGATTCGGAAAATCAGTGGCTTTCACGTACCTCCCTTTCCAATGCCCATGGTGCAATCACCGACTTCTACACCTGCCATCCGCATGCGCTCAAGGCTCCCAATCTTCGTGGACTCATCTACCTCGACCCCGTCCATGCTCATCATGCACTCCAGGCGAAAGTGCGTCTTAGAGAGGGGGTGATGTCACGGATCGCTCCACTTCTCTCCGCCTTCTTCTCTGCCATCAAGGCATCGTGTCGGTCATGTGCTCCAGCAGCCCCATCACATGTTCACTTCCTCACATGACCTGGGGCTATCCTTCACCCATGCCCTTGTTCCCCTTTGGGACATCCTATTGTTCTCCCTCCCATTGTTCTCCTTTTGGCCACCATTGTTCTCACTCTATTGTTCGACCCGTTATGGTGTCCATTGTTCTTTTCCCATTGTTGTCCCAGTACTTATAGGCTCCCTGTCGCTCACCTATTTCCCTAGATTGTCCATTTTGTCTGTACCGTACTGTACCTCCAATACAGGTCACTGCACTGCTAGTCGCTCTCTGCTCTCTCGCTCCCATCATCGCTGGTGACTTGGGTGGTTCTCTGCTGTCTACGACCGCGCCTTGACACCAAGTATCTCAAGTGAGGAGTGAGGTGAGGGCAGCTGAGGGTCACTGCAGCAGGAACAATGGAACGACTGGTTCGCTAAGGGCAAGGCTGAGGCAATCTGGTGATAAGTGGCTGAGAAGGATGAGGAACGGTGGTAGAATGACAAGGAGAATGACGAGACACATGGGTCTCCGATATGATGCACTGCTCCTAGAGAAAAGGACTGAAAAGCAGCTGATATGACTGAATCTGATGAACGATGCTGCGAGCAGACTGGCCTAAAGGAGGGCAGACTTGTCTCAAGTCTGGAGAACAATGAGAACAACAGTGAGAGAGACTTCTGAGGTCTGAGCTCTGAGGGGAAAAGGTGCACTGAGGGGTTCTGTTCAAAGCTAGGACTTTGTCTACCATACAAGTAAGAAACTCACCCTTGGCGGTCTCGGGCAATCTCAGAGACTCGGCTGCTCTATGGTACATATATGGTCTGAAACCATCAAAAGTCAACATCCAGGCATCATATATAACATAGACCTGGTACCATAATGCCAGCAACCTGATTGGCTCACCAAAACTGCTGAGGATGACCTGGAGTGAACTTGAGGAAACCTCGGTGAGGTCTGCAGTAGCTGACAACTCCTGAGATGAGGGACATCACCGCTCTGAGTGAGGTTGGTGGGTGAGGAGCTGGAAGCTGGATGGAAGTGAAGGGGAACTGCATGGGAGATGGTGAGATGAGGTCTGACATTGCTGAACACAGCTTGAGGCGTATCAGCATCTCGACCATGGTGCTGATATTGGCATCAGCCTTCATCATGTTCATGGTGTTCTCGAATTCTGCATGAGCATCACAGGGAGGGGTGGCTGTCATCTCGACTGCCCTTCTTTTCCCCTTTTGTCAGCTACAGGATTGTGCACATTCAGATGATTCTGATCAGGATCACTGACTGTGCACCATCTTTGCAATGAGGTCCTGGAGCATAGTTTTTTTGTCACTGAATTGCTTGAATGCACTCATTGCCGAGTCTTCAATCTCTTCCAGGCATTCGAGACCTTTATGGATCTCATCTGTGATCATAGCATTGTATTCAAGCTCACTGTCTTCAGGTTCAGGCGTGCAGCATGAATATTCTAACTCATCTCCCTCATCATCTGAGTGATAGTCATTACCTCCCCAATCATGTAATTCTGCAGTCAGGGTAGATTGTGTGATGTCTTTCGGGAGCACGAAAGTTTCATCGACTTCAACCTCATGCTCCGATGTGGAGTACGAGTTTTGTTGATTTTCGTGACCCAGCAGTGTCAGATCGAGGAACCTAGGCATATTCTGGGTGCTTCCTGCAGGTGGAGACTCGTCAGCAGTGGTTTTATCCACTCCCGTGTGAGACTGCGATCTGGTGGTGGGTTTGGATGCCATCCAGTTGGATTGCATCAGTTCTTGAGTAATTTGAAGCGGTGATGTTCAAAAAAGTGTAACAAGTGCACTTTTCTTACAACTTTCACACCTGAGCTGAACAGAATCCATGTTACCCAGAGGGGTAGGGATGGATTGCACAATACAGGTATGGATGTCATGGATGAAAAGTTAACTTGACAGTGCTGGCACTGCTGGCACTGTGGACCCATCAAGTACAAATAAGTGCAAATGATCCCTCTGACATGTGATATTGATGCCTCCAGCCCGGGCTCCTTCCGCTATGCCTAAGTCACTCACTGACATGCGCCCAATTGCACGTGTCGTAAGGCATCGCCTTGCACTGCCTTACAATCTGTGTCATCCAAGCTGGGGCCTCCCTAGCTGGGATTACTAAGACACGTCGGGCTAACACGTCGTAGAAAGGGGGTGGTGTTAAGAACTGTATGTTTCATTTCTTAACTTGACATCACTCCCTTTGACATCCTCACCATGGTCAATGTCTCATTGCTCTATTCCATTTATTTAACCATATTTACATGTACACATGGACTCTATTGCACTGCCTTGATCCACTATTCATTTCCATCATGATCGTTGCAGTGCTCTCCTATCTACTCTCCCATCATGTTTCATCCCCATCATGCGCAGTACGATGCTGTGCAATGCACAGTTACTACCATTACCTTAGATATGACTTATGGCTGTGCATCCTCCTGTATTTAACCAGTTGAGCTGAGTCTCTTAGACCTCAGCTTAACCACTTTGCACCTCTATAGGATTTACCTCCTGTCAGTCGCCAGTACCCTTAAGTCTCTCTGCTTTGCACTTCCTTCTCTCAATTGCTCTCAACTCTCTCCATTGTTGATCGCCTTTTGAGCAGGTCAGCCTTTGTTGTTTGTGTGTAGCTTGAGCCCTTACTTGATCACTACAGGATGTCGATCCTTAGCAAGTTATAGCTGACATAACTGCTTATAAGGCATCTGTAGTACTTATAGGATCCTTCTATAAGTATGTAGCTCTATATATCTTGCTCTTTTTTTATGATAGCTATCATATCATTTATAGCTCTATATAACTATATAAACAAACCACATAGCCTGCATTAATCTTTCATAGTACACATACTTTGCCTTCTGACTATATAAAATTTTAATTTTTAGATGACTTTTCAGCTTTGTTGATAATATTCAAGGAAATTCAACCTTTCCAGAATCACTGGAAAAACATCAGCTAACAAACATTAATTACAGTTAGAAACTAGATATTATGGAAAAAAAATGTTTAATCCTATCAAAGTCTATCTGAGGAATGACTACTAGATATATATTGAGTCATTGCATGGCTTGTCAAGTATGAATATCTTTTAACTGTTTACTATATAAATTGAGGAGAAGACGTGTGATCTCATCGATGGGCAGTGTTGCATATTCATGTACATATTGTGGAAGGGAATCCTCCAAGCTGAAACCTGCTTTCTTCATGAAAAAGGGATGCATAACGTCTGGCGTGGCCTCGCCAAGTTGTCGCATGTTCAATCTCTCAATCCGTCGCTCTCCAGCCTGATAGACAATACCTAATGACTTGGAAGGTCCATTTGCGAAAGTTGTAGAAGACGTAGAAGCTATTGGAGGCTGAGCATCGTGGACGGCAGATGCTTGACCAAAGTTATGTTCTTCGGTATCCGATGACAACACTGGCGGCACAGCAATAGGATTAAGACTATTACTTGCATCCATACTCTCCGGAACAACTTCATTGGATGTTGAGAAGGGATCAACGTCAGCCGACAACAATCCCCGGTCAGGCGGAGTATCAGGTCGAGACTGAACTCCTGAGACCACATCAGGAGTTAACTCTGCATATAGAGAATCCGAGGTCTTCTTCCGAGATGTCGGAGATGTTGCTGCAGTAGCCACAACAGGACGTCGATCCATGCCACCTTGCACTTGATTAAGCTCTCTCGTCAAATTCTTGCGCAGGATGGTCAGCCATGAATAGAGTGAGACATTGAGGGTGATATAGATATCTTCTTGATCCTTCAGGCCTTCCCTTCTGACGAATCTGCTGATGAAATCGTATTTGAGGACAGTGCCGCTCTCTTTTCCCATTTCTTCACTCTTCATCAGCATGTCCATCGATGGTAAATCGAAGATAATCGCCTCTGACGCGTTCTGCAAAAGGTCGTCCAGACCACTCTTCTCTCCAAAACCTTGATCGAAAGAGGGTTGCATTGACGACTGATTGAGTTGACTATATTTTGAGGTAGTCATGGAGTTAAAGGCCAAATGCAATGTTCTCTGCACAGGAAGGAATTCCGATTGAAGGATTCGATCAAGTTGCGCGCGAACATCACGAGCAGCGAAATGAGCTACCTCAATGTCGAGCATTGTACGAGGGAAAACCACAAGGCGGATGCTTTGGAGTGACATGCGCATCTCTTGTCGAATGACATACGTCAATGGAGCCTCCGGTTCCCTGAGCCTGGCCCGCGCCGATTGGATCATGGCTTGGGCAACAGATGACAGTGGATTGCCTGGGTTAGGAGAACGTGCCACTCTGAAGGCTTGAGATTCGCGACTTGCGCCTTCTCGTTGGATATCAAGATTCGACTTGAACTTGGATACATAAGATACCAACTTCGGTATTGTCCCAACGGTCCCAATGGCAGTAAGATTGGACCCCGAGACGGAGAAAGACAGTCGGAGGTGTTGATTTGATTTCATTATGCCAGAAGACAGTTCTGACCAATCGTCGAATACGACGACATGGAGTGGCCCAGCACTACAGTATGTTCAGGATAAGAATCCTGGAGATTGAAAATTAGACGTACCAAATCTGTAAGATGCGCTGATAATCGGAGTCAACTCTGATGTATATAGTACCGCTAGTCATGGACAAGTCCAACATAGTCACTGGAGCAGAGGAAGGAACGACCGCGCTAGCCAGAATATCTTTGCGACGATGAGATTGAAATGCAAAATTGGGAACATGGGCCTTCCCCGATATGTTCCCAATAGCATCGACGTGGAAGTCGAAGATACTGAAGTAAAGCTCGTCAGACACCTCACCCAGCTTGGTTCGGAAAGAAACATTCTGCAAGTCGAGTTTAACAGCGCTGATAGATTGTCCGAGATCGACATCGAGTTCAACACGTCGCACTCGAACAAGAAGAGCGTTCACGAGCGTCTGTTTTGGTATACTGGCACTAGGAGCCAAAGATGTTGTATCCGCCTCAAAAGAAGCAGCGGATGTACCATTCAGAATTGGGATGTGATCCAACCAAACGGCCTTGAAGCAAAGCACATCTTGAAGACGCGAGAAATGAACACCTCCAGAGACCTCCGTGTCAAGGACGATGGAGACGGAACCAGCAGAACGCCCCTGGTCTTGGGCGAATTTCGTGAAAGTAACTGCGAACACCAGATCTCGGGCATCTAGCCGAATACAGTCTTCGCTAAGAAAACCGTGTTTGATGCCGATGGAGAGACCGCCCACGTTGCCCATGAAAGACATCTGGCGAGCACCAGGAGATATATTGATAACAAAGCCACCACTGTTCCAATAGATGCCCGCGAGGACATTGACATCTGGCTGGCATGTTAGACATAGTTTGGACTGATCTATCCGCAGGGCAAAACTAATCTCGATGCTGGAAGATGGTTCAAAATGCGGTTCCACAGAGACTGCAGGCATGGAGTCAGAGGTAGGCAGGCCTCGGCCAGTCTTCTTCATTCTCTTTTCTATCTTGTTGACCAACTCGGAGACGAATGGTAGGAGCGTTGGCCGCAGAGTGTTCTCGCTTGAATGCACAGTACTTTTGAATGCAAGGTGAGAGGCAACCCGTTCCTTTGCCTTTGTCCGTTTCCACGATCCTGACGCGGCGCGAAATTCTCCCCATACAGAGACCATAGGTAGGTTGAACGTCTCTGTGTTTTGGCTGGATGTCTGGTCATTTGCATGCCGGTACACCGTATTTGGTCGTTCGAATGGCGAATCGTGATGGAGGTGAACATGTCCACTATAAAATACCAATGAGACCAGGGCATGTGAGGTTGGCAAGGACTTGGTTCCTTCGTCCTCTGGCGGTTCCGTAGATCGTATGTCACTCATATGCCGTGGATAATTTGCTGTAAGCCTGTCAACTCGTTCCTTACCCTGGCGATAGACATCCACAAGAGAGAATATATGATCCGGAATGGATGGATCAAGATGCAGAATGAATCCGCTGACATTTGCTCCTATGCGGAAGCGGCGAGACTTGGAGGACCTGTCCAAGCGCAACCATGCAGTCATTTCAGGATAAATCAATCGATTTCTTGACTCGTGATTTTCCCCTGAAAAATCAGCAGGCGTTGATTGACGAAAACTAAAGACGATCAGTAATATAAGACGGCCACAGATCAAGCGCTTACCGATCGACAAATTGGAAAGAAAACCTCTGCATTACGGCTCTTCCCACGCTACGCTCCGTTCCAAATGTTAAAGACCGGATGGAGAATAAAAATGCTCGAGTAGCTCCATGGCCGTCTGATCTGACCCGAGAGTGCTCGAGACCATGACCCAAAGCTAATGGGAAAGCAGCGCCGATATTCCTTGCCGTGAATGTGATGGCATAGTCAGTCAGCCAAGACATTGCATCATCACCGTTCCGGTCTTTGCTCTTGACTTCGAATGTCTGCATAAGGCGCCTTGTTTTTTCTTTGAAGCCCTCTAATTGACGAGCGCGTTCTTCTTCCCTTAACAAGACTTCGGACTACACTTCATAAGTGAGAAATTGAGTACTCCATAAGTGCGAGTGCATACCTGCAAATGGTCCAGAAAATCACCAATCTCACCGATGGAACTGGGCTGCATCACCGCATGAATCTTCGTCACGCCCACATTCACCGTCTTCATCCCGTGGCTTCGACTGTCCACTTTCATCTGGCAATCAATGATTACGAATGCCGAGCGGTGGTTTCCACTATACGTGATAATGGCTGGACTTCGCTGTGTATGAGGGGCGAGAGATAGGGCCAGTCCCGTGATATTGATATACCAGAGACCGCCGTCACTACCAAAGCCGCCATTGATATCCTGACATTCAAGATACGAAGTAGATGAGTGCCCCTCCAACCCCACGCAAAATCCCTTCATCTTGAGCAATCCACTATGCAGAGCAATCGCATGGATTCTTTGTGACGAAGATGGTCTATTCATCTGAGCGCGCCCGATGAATAGAATCAAGTCATTGAAGTCTTGTCCAAATTTCTGTTGAACGGAGAGTAATGTGTCCCAATATGACGGCTTGACGGTTACATGGAAAAGTCCGATAGATACGAGAGCATCGATTCCTCGGCTCTCGTACTTTCCGGTTAATGTTAGAGATGGGAGATCCATGTGTAACTGTTCCACCATGGGCACATCAGTATCCCCGCTACTTGAGTATATGTCCGCAGTTTGGGCAGCCCATTGACAGCCAAGAGATCGACTCAGCTTGCGAGAGCTGGAAACTGTGAACCGCAGATACATGATAATATTCACCATCTCCCAGTAGAGCCAGGTGCCAGACATGACGTGTAACCGTGTTTGGAAGGACTGAAGAGAGGCTTGGAAATGAATCGTTGGCGACTTTCTCTGCGGATGATTAACCGGGACATCACTTGAGGATATCGGGGACGCAGATGTGGCATTGGGCATTAGCACTCGCATTGCTACCTCCACAGCAGGTACAAACTCAGATCTCCATTCTTCAACGAAGCGCCATAGGCGTATGGCGCTCCGGGGCACTTCCAGGACAAGGGTCTCTGCAGCAAGAACAGAACGTGAAGTTGTGCTCAAAACGACCTCGCGTCGGATAACCAAGTGGAATCTGATGTGGTGAAGAACAGCGGACGCTAACGCGTTCTGACCATTTGCAAGGTCTTTCACAGGTAGATCATAGGCCCTGAAAGATACTGTATGTGCCCGACAAAACAGACTTGCAGGTAAGTCTTGCAGGCTTTGAACTAAAGGTTGTCCTCGGCCCATTGTCGACAGAATTCCTCTTGCGCCTGCAACATTGAAATCAATGAGTAACTTCTCAGCTGCAACTCGGATTAAGAAGTTCTGGACGAGCAGCGAAACGTCGAGATGAGTAGTATGAACCAAAGCCGATAGATCCGATGGTGGTGCCGGATGTGAAAGCGTGGTCCAAACGGGATTGTGACGAAGTTGTTGGTCCGCGGCGAAGAGATCCTGGGCAAAATGAATGATCTGGGGTACAACAAAGACTTCTATCTTGCCCGAAGATATGGATATCATAATCCGGTCGAATTTCTGACGAGCTTTGTCCCGCACAGCAGCCACATCTTTCTTCACTGCGGCGGAAAGAATCAACTCATGTTTGTGAGAAAACACAGATAGCTTGAAACTCTCGAGCACAATGAAAGAAGGTGATATATGAGATGCATCCCATAAGTGTGCTTGAAAACGGCCAAAACAAATAGATAGGCTGTCGAGATGCTGGTCAGATGCACCAAAAGATTTTGCAAGGCTAGCCGGTTTCTTCTGAGGAAACAATTTGGATAATATGCTGTCTTCGGAAAGAAGTGTGATGTCCGCATCGGCAGCAAGGTTAGTTATTTGATCTTCTAGAAGGTTGGCAATTTCGTCTGGAGATATCGGTGCATGGCTGTCAAATTCTGCACTCCGCAATGCCTGGCGTTCGGCTGGCCCAAGAAAGCGAAGGCAGTTTCGGAGATAGAAGAGAACTTTGAAGGTAGTATCGTCCCGTAGTTCATGTGGCTGGCCCGTCTGAATTAGGTACGAAGGCTGGATTGTTGACAAGGGGTACACCACAGAATGTTCACCAGACCATTGCAGAACCTGACGTACACGCCATTGAGCGCGAAGCAGATTGTGATGGGTTTCTTGTCTAAGGGCTTCTGAAGCATTTACTACAGCGGCCACAAAACAAGGAACGGTTCCTAGAAAATAGCGAGGAGCCGAGTGACACAAATCCATATCAAGAGAATCCCATGACATGCTAAGTTCCCTCGAAACGGCCGATGCATTGACATCAGTCATTGCCGCAGTAAAGACAGGATTCATCCGATGGAGCCCGGAGTGCAAATGCGTAGGACAAAGAGCAAGCCGGAGATGAGCCAATGACAGGGACGCCGAGCGTCGTGTTGCATCGGCGAGTTTTCCCGTAAAGCGAAGGCCAGTAGCCCGGACGTCAACAGTAGTCATTTGCGGCTGAGTGTGGTCTGCCGGATACGACGAATCCAATACCTGGAGTGATTGCAGATGGAATGAACAGATCTCCGAGTCGATGACGAAAGTCGTGTCTTCTCCATAGGGTTCAGAAAACACTTGAATATGATCAGCCATGGCAGCGTCCAGCCGCAGTTCCGAACTCATAGACTTAGAAACATCTGAATTAGATTCTACTTTGACGCAGCGTCGTCATAATATCACTCACAGACTCCGAACTGTCTTCAAACAGCCGAACGATGGCGGAAGGCATCCTAGGCGTAGCTCCAATACGGACAGAGCGAGTGATCAGCCGAGCACAGATGACATCGTTTTCTGGTGCTGCCTGGACAATATATTGTCCATGAGAGTTGTCTTCACTGGGTAGCCGATGCTGGTCTGCTTGGACGTTTATGTGACTGCTAGTCGGATCCTCCAAAATTTTTAATTAGATGGATTTTTCAAATGAAACATCACAAGCACCTGAAGAAGAAGGAAGGGAGGACCGCTCCAGAGCGACGGCCTCCTGGGTTTCTGGAGGATGTAGTGTCTGGTGCACTTTTCATACAGACCATTTTCAG
Organism: Hericium erinaceus; assembly: GCA_006506795.2. Lineage (NCBI taxonomy): Eukaryota > Fungi > Basidiomycota > Agaricomycetes > Russulales > Hericiaceae > Hericium > Hericium erinaceus. The sequence continues at coordinate 1,982,472 of CM021172.1, read as the reverse complement.
ACTGATCAGTATCTTGACCTTGATCTTGATCTCTCTGAGTATGACATTCCTGAGGCTGTGGCAGTGAGCGGAGGCCTGCCGCCAATCGGGCCAAGAAGACTTACATCCGAAAGTTGTGTTACCTCTGATTCATTGCTACACAATATGTCGTCTTTTCCACGATTCAACAGTAGTGGTGATTTGGGTCTGAAGTGACTAGAAGTGGCCAAGACGGGTCAACACGCGAGTCATGAATAGAGGGATTATACTGACACGGGACGAGTACCACGATCTACACGCATAGAATCATCGTCACTGTCGGAATCCGGTGTATGTCGTTGACCGTATGGAAACGGGGTCCGCTTCACATTTCCAACTTGATCATCTGGATGGATGCTCGCCCCGAAAGCTCGATTCATCCTGCCTTGCACGCGTTTGTGTGGTAATCGAAGACTGGTCATCCACAATTCACCTGTCATGGTTTCAGAAGCACTCGAGGATTTCTGATGATGAGCACGCACCGAGATTGCTTCTTTTCATGTCAGAAAATAAGGATCTAGCCCGACAGGTGAGAGCATCTTGTGCATTGATGAATTCGGCTTGCTCGACACTAGACTGCAGCCATTCAAGTGGACGTGCATATATGTCTAGCGCTAGGTCCATCTCGTAGCTGCCCAACTCCAGCCAGCGTCGGCTGTCACTTTTCTGTAGACACTGTACCAAAATGCTAGGTGCCTTTATAGACGTCACTCTCCTGTAACGGTTTCCGGCCAAATTATTGCTTTTGAATTGAAGGCCTTGAGGTAGGCAAGTCTGGATCGCCACAAGAGTTGCTAAACAGGCAATATCGAGGGACAGAACGTTGACGTTCAAGAACGTAACTATAAAACCATGAAACTTCAACTGAAAACGATTGCAGAGATATGACTGACTATCTGGATCCGCAGGTAAAGCAAATTCTGCCGCGGGAGCATTGAGTACGTCGCGATAATTCACGAAAAATGCATTGAACGCCGCTCTAAGGACTCTAGCCTCCGCGATTGATAATAAACCGCGAACCTTGCCGACAGCAATTTCCCAGATACATACATAAGTTGATGTACGTGGTCGGGGGCCAAATAACCTATGAGCAATGATGTCGAGACCTATGCCAAATCAGTCTTGAACGCAAACAAATATGCGACACCTACTATCAACTATGATCGTCTCCTCAAATGACCATGATAAATTCTCGAAGATACTCCTCTCCGTACAACTTAGCTCGGTATTCACATGGGCGAGGCCAATGTTCAAACTCATTTCTTGGTGAGAGAATAAGCTTACGACAGCTTTGACATGGAAAAGCTTACCCATTAGATAATCATGGCTCCTCAACTGTAACTGAAAGTCTTGCATTCTGAGCATGGCACAGGCACCAAGATCGACATCCTGAGGAGATTGATTGGATAGAGGGTTATATGTTTCGTAACCAGGTACGCCAGCTGGAAAATATAGAAGCGCTCGATCCAAATCAATATTCAACTCGACCTGCATATGGTTTGTCTGGGCACAAGGATGAGGACAATGGAATTCCACCCGCATAGACAAATACTGACTTTTCCAGGTCGATATTTCTGATCGATTGGATCACCAACAGGCTGACCCTTCCGACGCTTCTGAAGGTATTCCTCCAGAGTGGAGAATTGAGTAAAATTGCCGAAGTAATTATCACGGAATATCATGAAGTGTCGAATGGACCAGCCGAGGCACTTGAAGACAGCATCTCTGCTCTGAAGGCACGGAGATCACGTTATAAACACAACGTCAGTCAAGGCAACAGACTTACATGGACATTAAGCTTCAGCTGTTCAATATTATCATCTCTGACCTGCGAGAAGTAGCGATAAGATCCTTTCAGCAGAATCACGCCTATGGAGCTGAGATGTGTTGTTGGTTCTGTCGCTTGAGGACTGTGAGTGTTCCAACGAGGTAAACTTAGGTGGAGGTGGACATTGGGTGCATCCACAAAGAACGTAATTGTTGTAGATGCAGGGCGAAAACTTTGAATGGGAATCAAAAGTTCACAACGGAGCAGGGCACCAGCAATGGTGAGTAAAGCTATAATTAACGAAGAATCAGAGTTGCACTAATCAGGAAACCGAAACATGAACCGACCATTTTCATCCCTAATTAACGGCTTGTCAATGATATTGTGATCGTTGACATAAGTATTGATCTCATAATTTTGCATGTCAAAATTGATAACGTATTCGGTGGGGGCCCATGTCAGATAGTTGCTAGCAGGTCCTGAAGTCCAATCCTTTCCCAGATCTGCTAGCATGTTGATATGATCCCTGAGAAGGTAGAAAACAGGCTGACGCAGAGTGGCCGCAAACGTCCATGTGCGATTACCTTTCCATTTCAAGGGCGAACTTGGTTTACAGCTAATCTGTTGCATGACATGTCAATGAATGCCACGCAGGTGAAAAACAAAGAAAACAACATACTTGACATGATTCAGTGGTTAGCAAGCGAATATCATTGAGACTGGACGAGATAGCTGCAGAACCGAGATGAACGTCAAGCAGCGGCTCAAAACCTTGGACGCCAGCGACGATTGGCATTATATAGCGAATAGTGGAATCATCGCCAGCTTTGATGCTGAAAGACGCCGGTTCACGTTTCTTTGGTCGAGGCACATCTGTTTGACCATCCCATAGCCAATCCTGAAGAAGAATCAGCATATTTCGGCTTTCATGGCCTGCGCCAAAATCATTAACGGCCTGTGCCAAAATCATACCTTAGATACCTCACGGAATGGCATATATAGAGTGGTTCCATTCCTCAACTCTATAAACATATGAAGGGCGGTCCACATCCGTCTATCGCCGGGTTTCAGATATGTTGTGGGTTGAGTATCTCGATACGAAGGAGGGAAAAAGACCTGTTGTAGCTCTGCCCTGTTGGTCCAGAAATTTGAATGGCAATCAATGATGACGGACAAAAATACTGACCGCTGGCGGTCTGCCCAAGGACCGTACTTTACAAAGCCACCGTGAACGACGATGTCAATGCCCCATTCCGGTTCAAAATCCCCATTGCCTATGTCCCAACCCTCGCATTCCAGCATCTCCTGGTCGACTGGCACCAAACCAAGTACATCTGCATAATAGGACAACTCGAGACTCGGAGCTTCGAGGACCTTGCGTTCTATTGCATATTCGGTCTCGGAGGAATTGACGTCTGGAAGTTCCGTACTCTTAACCTTCTTACGCATCCGAAAGGTCGAAGATGGCGCGGAAGCAACTCGTCGGGACTTCACAGACTGTTGGAAGCCGCGCAAGATGTTTTCAACCATAGCTGATTTCCACAATTTCATGAATGGAAGAAATGATAAGTCATGGATCCCGTGAAAAAAACTAGATCCAGATGCCCTCAATCAGTTCTTTCGCATGCATGACCAACAAGGTACTGACCTTCCGATGTTATCATGCAGCTCGGCGCCTGTGTATGCCATAGGGCCAAGGTACAGATCATTATCGGTCAGACGAATGGATGCATCATCGAACGTGATTTTTAAGGTCTGCTTGTAGAGATCATATCTCGATCTAGCCTATATGATGGTCATTATTCCAACACTCATAGATCCACACATTTTGCTCACAGGGATGATACCGAATGTACCAATTGCGTGATTGAAGTCTGCCACGAGAATAGAACGTGTGGATCCGTTGCCACATAATATGGCACCTCTCGTCCCTTCAAAGCCTACCGGAAGAAGAGATTTGGGGTCCAGGTTGGGCAATTGATTCGTAAACCAATCCAAGATTGATCGTAATAAACGAGTAGCTGTGACCGGAATAGTCGCAGATCGGGGAAGAGGCGAAAAAAGAGGAGCTGCCGATATAGAAAAATCAGTCCACTGCGTACATTGAAATATCTTTAATCACTTACACTCCGCACCACCAGACGCCTTGGTAAGGACTGGCTCCGAAGACATTCTCTCCGTACTTTGGCTGCGGGTATGTCTCCGGGTTTGCGATGTGCTTTCCTTCGCAGCAGACATTATGCTATCAAACGCTGGCGTTCTGTTATACAAGAACCATTCGAACCCTTCGATGGATGCCTGGATACGGCATGATGAAGGACGTCGTTTGTCTGAATAGCTTGTAAGTGGCGAAGAAATTTTAGAGAAAGATAGTTGTGATAACATACGATCAGCGTTGCCTTCATCAGTTACAGACGAGTATAACTCTTCTTCGAATGCTGGAAACCGTATCCAATAACGCCAGCTGATTTGGCCTTTTATAATATTGATGGTTTGATTGCTGGAATGATAGCAAACGTTCTTGAACAAGACTCTGCCTGCGAGCAACGAGAAATGGACGGCGCCTCATAACGCTCATGTGAGAGGAGGCTAGAAACGGAAGAAACATAAAAAATACCTAATTCGACCCATATACTAGAACCTCCTTGGTTCCAGTAAATTACTCTGAGAGTAACAGTGATTAAAAAGCCTATTACACGATTCCAAAAGAAGAGATAAGAAAGGAGAGCGAAGACCAGAAGGACAGTGACGATGAGAAAAAGCCAGTGCAGCATTGCTGGCTCAGGAGGACGAAAGCAGGACGCGATGTGGTGGTGTCGCTCTAAGTGGTACCGGTACCGGTAAGATACGTGACCACCCACGCCCAGTCCTTATTATAGTGCGTCATGCATCGCATTCGGACTCGAAGCAACTTGAAGCTACGTTTAGGCACCATGAATTTGTAAACTCGGGGAACACTCTTGCTTTGTCTAATAATTGCTGTCGATGGAAGAATAAACTACTTTATCCTCGATATTACTGTAATATGTCGATTCGCGCATGCATTTGCCGTGACCGCATAATGGAGTCCATATACAATTAGTCCCCACTTGCATTATTTAATCGCTAGCTTTCGAAGACAACTAGTAGTTACGATCGCAGATTCTTGAGGTGTTATACATAGATGTATCAACCGTACTTAATCATCACCTAAAATCCGTGTCTATAGCTCCTGGTAACCTCCTGTGACCTGCAGTTCCTTCGAAGGACCCTTCTCCAGCCTGTCCACTCCTCTGTATTCCACCCTCGGCCTCGATCTCATGCCTTCGATCTTCGTCAGGTATCTGCATCAGCATCCTCAGCCTCCTACTGAATGGAATCACAGTCGTGTTGGGTAAAGGTAGTAAGGAACTGTCATCTTCTACTGCCCTTGCTGCCTCTTGTGGTGACGGACTGCGCAGGTGTCTCACAAGTGCAGATAAGCGCATGTCAATGACGAGACTTGGGGATACAGACGAGGAAACGCTGGTGACGATAGGAGACCCGTCAAGACTCGTGGGTATAGATGCAAGAGCGTCAGTACTCTGGGATGATTCAAGCTGGCAAGACGTTTCGTAGGCGATGGCGGTAAGAAGAATGGAAAGCAGTACGATGGTGAAGTCAAGGTTTAAGAGCTGCCATCTTGACGGCCTGAAAGCTGAGACATTCATCAGCATCAGTCTCCTATCCATGTAAAGCAGAAGAGAGAAGAGTCATACAGCTGCCGACGAAGTCTAGAATGACTGCCCTATGCTCCGTCGCGTCTCGGGTCGCGTGCATCCACACACTGCCGAAGTTGAACAGTAAAATGAGGGCGACCCAAAATCGCAGTGTTCGTTTGGATTCGATGTCGCGTGGTTTGGAAAGCTGGAACTGTGAGGCGGTCCTCGTAACGAGCGCCAAGATGGAGGGCGATAGAAGATGGGATAGGACATGCAGTTGGTAGAGCAATATCTCGAGCTATGGGACGTCAGCATTGCATCCACTCTTGTTCCATAAACCGCCACTGACAGCATTGATGATGTGTTTCCTTTGCGCGTGATGCTGTATGTGCATGACATAAAGGACAGTGTATCGCAGAGAAAGCGAAACAGAGTAGAATGCGATAGTACAGTGCTAATTCATTTGTTATGGGACCGAGCGCTCGGGGCCGTGCTGTTTGACCATGTGTACGCTCTGCCTATAAGTAAGTAAGTTAGCTGGTGCGGGTATTGAATTGATCAAGTCGACATCGATACATCACTTGTAGCAAGGTTCTCAGGCAATCTTGTTGGTGAGCATTGTGGGAGCGCTATCGGGCGGGCGGGAATGTAATATGTAACATAGATTGTGCATGGTGAAGACGGCGATCTGCTTATATCAAACAAGATGCGGCGGAGCTGGCGCTCCGCCGATCTTGGCAGCAGGTTCATGCATGACAATGTTGGTGAGGCTTGATCATGAGCGGTGGTTATTTATGTCCGTGTGTCGGTTAATTCAAATTATTATATGAACATGCCACAGCGAGCTCTGGAGAGGACACCGTATAGCGACGACCATCAGACGAGTTCAGATAGCATCAGACGGAGGAATTGGTCCGAGGGCTGGGTGTAATTGATGTACAGAGATATACGTACTCGAGTACAGTGCCGCGTACGGCCACTGAAGAAGATATTGAGCTCGGACAGTGTAAACCGTGTAACACCGGAGACCGTGAGGACAGCTTGGTTTTAGTCATCCCATGCAGATGAACATTAAGTCTATGCCGGACCTTCGGTCATTCAAGATGTCCAAATAACACTCAGGTTGAGCGATATTGCAGCTCGGCTCGCCACACGAATGTGAGCTCATCTTTCCGTCCTGCAGCGTTGGATAATGACTGACGGCGACAAACGTAGGCCGCGTTGCGTGCGGCCTTGCATCGCTAGGCCCTATTCACTGCGTGTCAATATTTGAATCGCAGTCCGCAAGAGTAATCACAGAGCGCAGCGCAACTTACCTGATAATCGCAACTGTCTTTCCTGCATCCATCACGTCTTCAGCTACATCCACCTTCGTCCACCTTCGCTACGCTTTCATTTAACATCCGGAACAACAATCCAGGAGCGCGAAGACGTCTGACACCTATTATCATCACATACATTGCATGTCAGTGTTAGACTGTCCGAGAGCAGCCTGCAGGGGTAAGTACCCTAATGTGAGCACTAGCCATGTTACTGAACGCTGCGCATGCGGATGCCGATGACACCGAAGAGCAAAAACTTAACATTGTACGGACTGCGCAAGGCGAAGACTACAACCAAGCATGACCAAACATGAGGAATGCGCAAGAAGAGGATTAGAGCCAAACATGTACAATTGCTGCGCGGTGTCCTGGGTAAGAGTAGAGTAATAGCAAATCTTACTAACAAGGTTTCAAGCCTAGTCCTCGCCATCTCGAGTAGCCATTGTGCAGCACAAACGTTCTCGGAATTAAAGCATGCAATACCAGCATTGATCATATCGTAAGTTACCTACATAGAGCTGTTGCAGGTGGCATGATGTATGCAGGCAAACATGGGCAACCTTCTTGTTACTTGGACCAAACTCCAGAAGCCCCCATTATGCAGCCACATTCCGTCAAATAAGTACCTTGACGTGCTGCTAATTTAGCTAAGATCCCGACGTAGGAACTGACTGTTCTTGCGAAGGAAGTACACAGAAATATATAGAAGTATGAAGCTAGGCCCCAGAATTTATCAAAGTTGATCTCGACTATGTACAGGAGTATAAGCATCCAATTTAGTGTAGTGAGACCCCGTTAAAGTAGTGAGTGAACCCTCCTCCTGCACTGTTCTCGGTGTCCTGGAACCAACAGTCACTGTGTCAGGTACTCCATTTGTCCGGCGTTCGTGTCCGTCTTCTGCTTCCGTGTACCGCATGATATTCATATCGGACATCTCGGAATGCTTGTCACGGGCCTCGAATAAGGCCGTCTCGTCACCAGTGGTATACGAGTAATGGCTGAGAGTCGATGCCCGGTTATCCAAGGATGTCGACATAGGACGCAAATGGGTGTGCTCTTCATCATATGGATCGTACAGCGTAGTGCCGGTGACTGGATCGCTGTATGCGGTGTAACTTGGAGGAATGAGTCGTTGCACGTCGCTGTCGCCTCGCATATGCAAGGGTCGACGTGCGTCGTGCTTCTCCGACCTAACCTGGTGAACATATCGAGTAGCCATGATGGCACCGTCTGTATATCGCAAGGCGATGAGCTGAGTCCATCGTGGATATTTACAGAAGTTGCACTTGCATAGTTCAAAAACGAGTAAAATGGAAGCAATTGCTGCGTAAAGTCCTTTCGCAACACCAAGCAGGTTTAGACACTGATCTTGTGCTTGTGGATCTTGGATGGCATCTCTGCAGGCTTGAACGGCGTCGGAATGAGCAGCATGGAGAATCTGGGCTAAGAAATAGCCAGCGACGCCGAGGTTGATTATGAAGTGAATATAAAGTGCAGTGCAATACGCCGCCACGAAAGTGACTTTGCGAACAATCGCACCGACAAACCTTGGAAATACATTAGTGAAGACAAAGAATCAGATGCGGGAGACATACCCGAGGACGGAGAGAAGGGCGAGTAATGTTTCCACTACACCCACTGCAATGAAAGATCCACGCTCCTTGCCGGTGAGCTGGGGAGTGCCTTTGTGAGGGAATGAGTTGAAAGGATTTCCAGGCATCCGATACGATACGCACTGGCTACTTCATACCAAACAATGATGGACAAGAATGCAGAGAGCACAAGGTTGATGAAGGCCATGATGATAACACCTGCGCGAACAGGCAAGCAGCAACAGAATCGAGGTCGCTGGAAGACCCAGTACCAGATACCACCAAAAAATCCCCGGGCCATAATGCACAACTTGAATAAGGAGAACTCGTCAGGTTGATCTCAGTTTATGAAAGCGTACCAATGAAACGAAGGGTTAAGATATAGGTGGACGAAGAAGAGGGAAGGAAGTGCAAGACGCATACTAGCCTAAGTGCATGCGGCGGTGTACGCAGCCACGGCTCACGGCTTGGCACCTTCCCCGTCTCGTCGCGCATTCATTATTCACGGACCTCAGACACACGAGTCAGGCAGGACCCCCTGCATGACCCTCATCGGCGACGCCGGAACAGTCACATTAATGCCTAATGTCAGACTAGGAGTACATCGAAGAAGAGCTGTGCAACTCAGATGCAGCCGGTGACGGCTTGAGGATAAGTGACGGTACTACATAGCGAAGCGGGATCTAAATCATGAGATATGCAGCCCATCTTCTGCCGACTCGCGTAAGTCCGCCCGTTTGAATTCGGATTGTTTGGTACGAGACTTGCACCTCGGGCATATATATCGGGGGGACCTGTGCGCTCTGCTCCCTCCGCAGCCAACCTTACTTCGAGATCAACGTGTTGTTGAGCTCCTCTTCAATGTCTGCTGATGTAACTCACGTGCGACACGTCTTGCAAGGGCCTTTCGACTCACTGGACATAAGTAGCCTACCATTCGACATTCTAGATCCTCAACCTCTTGCAAGATTCCAGCTTGCCTGATTATTGCAAGTGTCGGCTCGCAAAATGAGACCCAACTGTAGGGCTTTACTTGAACATTTGCGCCACGCGAAGCCTGTCGATGTCGCGAAACCGATGCGTCCGGCTGAGCAAGTCGATCACCCATCTTTGCGGGCCAGTGGTCCACTATGTCTGCCTCCCACGCCCACAGCACGACTTGCTTTGGAGACGCATAATTGCGTGGCTCAGGTGTGCACTTCACTTCGATAAGTTACCAACTGAGACAACGTTAGATTCGAGACAAATGCGACACTGCGACCTCGAGAAAATCATGTAAGACAAGGCGCGAAGAGAGTACAATAAAACGACATATTGTCACGGAATAGCGATAGACGGCGGAATGATATATGTTAGAGTGAAGCGCTGCTTTGAGATGCACAGTTACGCCTGGATTATCGTTGAGAATGAGACAATCATCCAAGATATATCAGAACAAGCTCACGGTGATAGTAGTGCCAAATCGCTCTGCTCTTTTCTTCCTTTTTTCCAGCTCCTCTGGATCGACATCCTCCGTGGGCGCTGGGCGCTTACGACTGTTGTCGTCCTTGGAATCGGCAGAAGTACTGATTCCGAACCGCTGCGCACGAGCATTCAGTTTTTTGGGGTCCTGCAGGAACAAATGAAGACACTCTGGGGATACATGAGAAAAGAGGCGCACATCTGACCCCCCCGTTATAGGGGTCGGGCGATTTGTAGTAGCTGCAGGTTTGGCTTCTACAAGAGGAATCCCGAAACGCTCTGCCCGTCTTTTCCGCTTCTCAAGATCGTCATCGGGAGCGGTGAGCGACGGTGAAACGGACTCAGAAAGTGCTGTAGGGGATGCTTTCGATGACTTCTTTGGCTAAAGTATGAGCGTGGTAGATGTACACGAAGGGAAAAAAACGAACAGGTGGCACTATCGAGGACGAGGGCTTGTCCTTCGATACAAGGGAGGCAGTGGTAGCCTCCGCTAATATCTGATTACCATTCTTGGGTGCTTTGGGTTCGATACTGCCCAGGAGAAACAGTGAGAAACGAAGACAGCGAGGACGGACGCAGACAGACCGTTCCGAAGGAGCAGACTAGGGAAGCAGCAAAGTAGGAGTCAGCACAGACCAAAGACAGCGAGAGGCAATGCGTACGGGAGCATTTTTAGGGACAGATGGTGCGGGAGGAGAATACTTCTCGGTGTAGGCGTTGAGGGCGGGAGGGCTGGCGAGGATTTTGGAGATGAGATCGGCCTTGGTGGCCTTCGCAGGAACAGGGACGGCAGCGCGGGAGAGAATGTCTCTGAGGTCGACGACCTTGAGGGCCTTGCTGAATAGATATGAGAGGGGAAGGACTGAGAGACGGAGAGGGACTCACAGCTTGGACTCCATGGTACGTGGGGGCTCGAGTCGTGGAGGACGCGAGTGAACGCGGCTGAGACTGAATATGAGGGTCACGTGAGTGAATATTGGCGGTGGTCAACAAAGACCTGCGGCTGGAGGTGACGATGAGTCGGAAAGGCTGCGCCAATCATGGACGACGTTGTCGATCAGCTGTTCCCCTCGAGCTACAGTCTACCCCATCTTACCCACTCGCAGCATGACCATAATTCTAATCCCACCCATCTGCACCACCACCACCAAACCCAGCACCAGCTTTCCCTCGATCCTTCTCTCAACGCTTTTAACCGTCCGTTTCCCTCACTGGTCTCCCTTCCTCCTTTTCGTTTACATTCTCCCCCTTTCCAGATCAACAGTCGCATCTTTCAAGCCATGTCTTTAATTTCTTCCCTCAGCGTCCGCCGCCCACCATGCCTTCTAGGAACCCTTCTCCAGGTCCCTCCTCTGCCAACCATACATCGTCCCGTCCCTCCCCATCTCCATATATGCCACCCCCATCTCCTCGAGACCCTGAGGTCCATCACCTAGATCCTCCAGCAACCGCATCGCAGGACGATATTCCTGTTGATGACGAGCCCCTCTATGTCAATGCAAAGCAGTACTATCGCATTCTCAAGCGTCGCGTCGCAAGGGCTCGTCTCGAGGAAGTGCATAGACTTTCCAGACAACGAAAGGTACGACACTTATCCCGTTCAGCATCCTCCACCACTCAACATCATCTAGCCTTATCTACATGAATCGCGCCATAAGCATGCCATGAGACGCCCTCGCGGACCGGGAGGTCGCTTTCTCACTGCAGATGAAATAGCAGCCCAAAAGTCTTCTCAAGATGATCAGGGTGCGGGCCTCTCGATCGAGCAGGATGGAGAGGACGACCATCATATGGCTATCCCTGGGACTAATCCCCAAGGGCTTGAATCACCTGTCTTTCCTCAGACGGGCACGTCTTCTGCTGATCTTATGAGTGCTTACCATGGGCTGTCACCAACTTCCACTCCCGCTCCCACATCATCTGCCACAAATCATAGCTTGTTCTCCTCCGAACAGCAGCATCTTACGCAGCCATTGCCTCAACCTGGGCACGCACATGCACATCAACGCCTCGGCGGTCCCATGGCCCACAGCCTAGCGTCTCCTGGTGCTCAGCCTCCCAATTATATAAACACCGCTCTTGCCGATGCCCAGGCAAATATAGCCCAACCCAGCGTCCTCCGTTCACCCTTTTCGGCCATGCAGATGCACCATGTCCCCCATCCGCATGCTCATGCACGGCATCACCACCGACATATGTATGGTAGCGAACAAAGCGGCTCTGCAGGCAGTGCCTAGTTTATTATGCTCAGTAGACGTCTTTGACTCGTTCTCTTCTCGAACCTGTTGTTTCATTCTGATGATAATCTTTTCTTATTTGTACTGCGAAACCAAGATGCGCCATGTGTTAGATTTCTTCTTGGTCTCGACTTCCGTATAAAAGCGATATCTGTGTTTTGTATCTGTATTGTGGCGCTTACGTATGGGTTGGTTCGATATCAATGGTACCTGCATTGGCTCGCTTTACACAGGCGGGTGGCGATGGGTGGATGACGCCTTGCACGATGTTAAGCCGAAAAATATCGAAACAAGATCTAAATTCATGCGAACTAAGTTAGAAAGACCCTTGGGTAAGTACGTACACAAAGTATTGAAGCTGTGGCGCGACGCGACGCGCGGGAAAATATCGACCTTGAGCCTTTGAGGGTAGGGAAGCTAAAGTACGTACTCTGTTACATGGTATATTGACCAGGTATTGACCGAAACTGTACCTTGTTTTCTCTGGTACGTCCGGAAGTCTAACATTCCTTGCAACATCGTTTATTGCCGCTGATTTCAACTAAGCGCATGTCTACAACACCTGTAAGGCCACGTCAATCTGGCATCCCGGGCCCGACGCCCACTAGCAAAGCCTCGGGTATACCAACTCCTGGTCGGGGCCGGTCTATCTCTACTTCTCATAATGCACCAGCAGCGCCCGAGAACGACATGATGTCGCGTGCCTTTGCAGACGCGATTAAAGCCAATGACCCAGCCCACCACCGCACCGCCGATAACACCGACGCATCTTTATTATCCGACACAAACTCATCTCTTCTGCGCTCAGGCAGAAGATCAGTAACTGGCACAACACGATCACACTCGCCATTCATCGTTGGAAACCCATCTAAATCAACCAATGCACGCGTCAAGACACCCGTCGCTCGCCCTTCTAGTCGTCAATCGGACGTGTTCACAAGGAGTTCCAGTCGACTGGATCGAAAATTCGATGTTGGGGACAATGTGAGGATCGAGAGCCTGGGTTTTGAGGGCACACTCAGATATTCGGGCAGTATCGATGGAAAGAGCGGGGAATGGGCGGGCGTTGAGCTGAGCGGGGGATTTGCTGGAAAGGGAAAGAACGACGGCACGGTGAATGGGTGAGTGTATACTTTCAATCTGCATTTCATTGTGGAACGCATCCCCGACATGAGACGAAGCTCTCCGCCAATGTGGCTTTTGCCATGAGCAAAGCTCGATTTGGTGCGCGCGCCTTTTCACTGGGAGCGTCGAGTGTGGATTCAAGGCGTCGTCTAGTTCTGCTGACGACTCTGCTTCAGCAAAATGTATTTCACCTGTCCGCCCAAATGTGGCGTCTTCGTGGCCATAGCCAAGATTTCTCCACCGACCGTGGGCATTGGGGCTATTTCCAGACCATCTTCCGTAGCGTCATCGTTTGGATATGCTACCCCTTCCCTATCAGGTCGTATCACCCCGAGTACCTCGACTTCAGCCGGCCGTATCACGCCTCATACCGCAAGACGAAGTGATAGCCGAGCCTCTGTGCCGCGCGCCTTGACCACCCCGACAAATGGCACACGATCGAGAGTCGTGACACCCTCTGCGACGCGTACTACTCTTACGCGAAGCCCGAATGACGCGTATTCTCACTTTACCCCCGGCTCCCGTGCCTCTCGTTATGTCGGACTTACAGCCAAGCAGTTACATTCGCGGGATGGTGCAAGTCCCTCCGCGGGACAGGTTCCCGATAGTCCTACTCGACGCGGAGTTGCATCTTCCAGTCAATCTCACTTCACATCTCTGACATCACCATCCAGCAAAACACCTCGAGCAGGAACAACAACTCGCTTACCCAGTATGGGTATCGGACTACCTTCGACAACGCCTGGTCAGAATCGCGGCCGCGTTCCATCTGCAGTCGCCATGCCCCCCCCTGCTTCTCCCATTTCCGCCTCAGCGGCACAACGTGCTTTGCTTGACGAGGATCGAGGAGAAGGCACCTCTTCCCCTCATCATCCCTTTATTGCCGATCTGGCATCAAACAGTCAATTACTACAAGACAAAATCTCGCAACTCTTGTCAGGGAAAACGCCTTCGGCGGCTGCAAGTCCCGCAGCTGATGCTGACCTGTTTTCCGAAGCTTCTCAGACTAGGCTGGCCGTTGAGGATACACTTGCAAGTTCGCATAGCACGGCGATCACATTGTCATCCGAGAATGGACAGCTGAAGACCATGCTTGATGAAATGCGGTCCAAAGAACACCAGGACATTGTACGCATCGATAGCCTGCGTGCAGAGAATGAACGCGCACTCTCCCGCATTGCTGAGCTCGAAAGCTCCAATAAGACAGCTGAACGCACGTTGGACGAACGAACCTCGAAAATGGAAGCTTTAGAGCGAAGCGTCAGCAACATGCTGATTGACATCGAAAAGGTCCGCAGTGATGGCGAGGCCCGCGCTCGAGATCTCCAATCCAAATTCGAGGACAAAGAAGCGCTGGTCAAGAATTTGAAGGAGGCAATCGAATTGAAAGAAGGTGTGGAGACGGAGAATAACGCGATATTAAAAGCCAAGGACTCCGAGATCTCCCTTCTAGAGGCGCGAGTCCAGAAGGCCTATTCGGACCTTGAAGAGGAACGCAAGGAACTTGGAGGACAGGTCAATGAATTGCGTCAAGCAGGACAGGTGCCTATGCTTTTACTCTGTCTTTGTCGCGTATTTACAGAGCAATCAGGAAACGATTGCTCTTTACGAGGAAAGACTGAGCACAGCTGAGGCGCGCCGTTATGAACTGGAGGACGCCTTAGCAGTTTTACAGGAACAGATTCGTGGACAATCTCTGCCGCTGTCACCCATGCGAGCTGCTCAAGCAGCTTCTTCTGCCATGCAAATCGAGAATGAAGCACTCAGAGATCAAATACGACATCTTCAAATGAAGGTGACTAATCTCGAAGACATGCTTGAGGAGGTGCGAACTGCAGCGGACAAGGAAGAAACGCTGACACAGGACAAACTGAAGAGGCATAAAGATAAAGAGGAGAGCTTGAAGAAACAACTCAATGACAGTCAGGTTGAAATGGAACGCACCTTGAAGGCAGAAGTCCAAGCGCGCAGCCGAGTTGAAGAGATAGAGGAAGCGCTTCGCGAAAGCACTGTGGCTCTAGAAAACGCTCGCGCCGAAGTCGAGACATTGCGATCTGAAATAGCAGTGCGTACTTTTCACTGGAATGCAGTCACGATACTGAACAAACTGCTCTGGTCTCTTTCTATGGTTTGTCCGAGATAGGATCTTGAAAGCATCACCTCAAATCATTCATCCGAATCGTCTGGAAAACTTGCGGATCTCGTTCAGCGAGCCTCAAACGACAGAGCGCGGTTCGCTGAAGAAACTGTCGAGCTGAAGCGATTGATAGAAGAACTGAAGACAGCCAGTGGATTGGCCACTTCGGAACTTGAACAATCGCGGACTGACTATCTCAAGGTAACTACGGCACTGGATGAGCTCAAGCAACGATTCAACGGTGAAAAGGCCGAGATCAGTATGGCTGGCGTCCGCGAGGAGATGGCTGGGTTGAAGTGGGTGTTGATCCTTTACTACGCTCTGAGTGTCGGTGTCGAATCTCACACGCATTTGTAGACACATCGTACAAGAGCTGCAGAAGGAAAATACCGCCGCTGCACAGCAGAATAAGCTCCTGGAGTCTGAGAATAAGATACTTTTGTCGGAAACAGAGCAACTTCGGCGGGTAAGCACCATATTAGACATGGTCTCATGACTGTCGGTTGAGGCTGTTTCAAGGAAATGCGTATGCTCGAGAACAATGTTGAGAAGAGCCTTGTGAGTCCGAGACAAGATTTTAACGAGGCGCCGCAGGATCTTCGCGATGCGCGAAAGGAATATGAGGTAAGAAAATGTTTTGTCCTGGGTATCTAATGCCACAAATTTTACATGGACGTTTCAGATGGAGCTCGACCGTCTTCGCAAAAAGCAAACCGAGACGGAGATGCAAAACGCAAGAACAATTCATGACGTGAGTGATCGACTCGTTGGTATTTCGCAACAGCTAGACAACGCCATTCAGCTCCATAAAGAAGTAAGCGAGCTCGAAAGCTTGATTGAATCCAAGGTGGGGCAGTGAATCATATCCTTCGAACTGGCAACAGACTTACGTATATCCCCCAGATATACCACGAAGTGGGTCCAATCAAAAGCGATCTATTCGGCTTCATGACTGAATTACATGTAGGATGAGCTCGAACAAGAGATCGACCGATTAAAGGACAAATTGAGCCGTGGTCACAAGAAATCATCCAAAGGCGCGGCGGAGATCATTCATATCAACGAGCCGTTACAAGTTTCTCTGCCGCCTAGCAATTCAGACGGTGGCCATACACCCCAAGATGTATGCGAAATCTGCGAACAACCGGGACATGATATTTTCACGTGCGACGTCCTGAAAGGGGAAGGTGCCGATGCGGATAATGATTCTGACACGACCACTCTTTTCTGCGTGGACTGCGAAGGCCACGGCCACACAGCGGCAGACTGTCCCTACTCGGGAGACGTATTTTGAAGGATATTGAGGGAACCATCATGGTTTGTGGGAAGTATCGCGTCTGACATATACCTAGTAATTATTGTAAGTACAGTTCGAAGTTACTATCATGCTTAAGGCCATGGGGTATGACGTAGCTGGACGAGGCGCATGACGTCAGGGTCTACCGTGATACGAGATTGTACGCTGTCGCTCGCGCTATAAAAGTCTACTCCGTCTCGTCCCGGTCTCTGCTAAATTCCCATTTTCTCGCCATGTCTTACGCTTCTGTCGCATCTCACAATGCGCCGCCACCGTCTGAACAGGTGCATTTGCATTTCAATCGGCATCCTAACAATTTCAACTCACAGGCATTATGCTACTCTATAGCCGCACCCCAATCCCTCCCTCCTGACCACCCAGACAACACCTCCTCCGGCGATCGTTGATGATACCTCTAAAGTCAATGTTGTTCCGACTGATTTCAAAGAACATCCATCCACTGTCACTTCCCAAATCGGCGACCAGCTTAGCTTTCCCGATGAAGCAACGCGACCTGTGTCGCAGGAAAAAAGTTCAGACAGTCAGGGGAGACGTAGAACTTGGTTTGAACGAGTATTCGGCATCCCAATCTTCACCTCTTCGGTTGCTGGTGGTTTACTCGTAGTTGGTAAGCCTACAATACTAGCTTCTTACCCGAGGCGGTGCCTGACATTGTGGTGGGTTTAGCGAACATCAGTCTGTTAGGCACCGTCGGTTACTTTGCCTACATTACACGCGGTAGACCACATTGGGAGAGAAAGATTCTACCAGCGACAATAATTGGTTTGTTGTCGATGTGGATAGGTGAAGGGTAAGCACCAGTCCCAACACGTCATAGCTTTGAATCTTACCGTAAGTCCCTGACATAGCGCTCTCATTCGGAGATTGCAGAACACCGGGAAAAGTTCGTGAGATATTCATAGGATGCCGTGGGTGATTAGTAGCAGCAGACGTAGCCAATCATCAGGAGTTTTATGGATTCAGTGGACTCAACCTCCGGTGAAAGACTATAATATTTGATATCTATATCGTTTCGAAAAATTATCCTGACAATGTTTCCTTGGTGTTCAACGTTAACGTTCATTCATAAGTCTTGAGTGTGTTGGCGAATTTCTATCCCGCTGTTTTCAAGTGAGGCACCCTTGCTTGGCTGGGCTGAACACTGACGGGACGTGCCAGGGACGTGCTAGGGACAGTGCTACGAAACAGGTACGAAACTGGGAGTCAGTGATGCTTGCCTTTTTGGGGCGGTAAAGTATAAGTAGTAAATGAAGTCCGGCATTTCTTCAGACAGCTTGCGCTTCTGCACGAGCTCTTTCAAAAATATGGATTTCGAGGACTCTCCGTCAAAATTTGTCCCTTCTGAATTCCTTGCTGTTGTTCTCGCTGGATTCGGAAACGGGTAAGTTGAATCCGGCCACCTCCATCCGATCTCTCGTTGACGATGCTACAAGGCTCGTTCCTTTGACAAATGCCTATGGCGATGAATCATGCCCAAAGGCACTCCTGCCGATAGCGAATAGACCGATGGTAGATTATCCATTGACTTGGCTTGAGCAGTCTGGCATAGTTGGTGAGCGTATTTGTTGATTGCATTACATTATTTTGTCCTGAGTTCATCTTTTGCCTCCTTAGATGTCCTTCTCATATGCCCGGCCGCTCACCGTGCTTCAATATCTCACCATATACATTCGGACATCTCATCTTCCTCGTACCCTTCCTTGAGTATTGACCTTCAAGCGTACGAAGAATCGGACGAATTTGCATTAGGAACGTGCGCCATACTCAGACAATTCAGCCATCGAATCGACCGGGATTTCATCATTCTTCCATGCGATTTCATACCTCCGCCAGCCCTGCATTTAACGGCGATTATAAACAAGTTTCGCAGCGAAACACTGTCAGATAGTGCAGTCGTTACTTCCTGCTGGTTTGAGCCCCAACGCAGCGAAAAGAACGTTTTCCCTGAGGAATGGAGCCATACCAACGGCGTGACTCCTATCATATGGAACGAGCACACGGGAACGTTGCTTTATGTAGATACTCCAGATGAAGTGGATAAGAATGGAGATGAATTGGAATTGAAGATGTCTGTTCTTCGCAGGTGCGCTTGTTATCAAGTCGGATTTGTCCTTATACTGAGTATTTCGGCTATAATTAAGATACCCAAAGTCCCGTCTCTCTTCTCGCTACCAGGACTCCCATGTCTATGTTTGCTCCAAGTCAATTCTTGAGGTTCTTCAGCGAAGAGTATCCTTCGAGTCCTTCCGTGAAGAGTTCATCCCTTGGCTATGCAAACTGCAGTGTCAAAAGTATTCGAAGTATGGGCAAGGTAAGGGTGGACGTCCACTTTGGCTACCCAAGCTCATGTTCATACAGTGTTTTCTTCTTCGTCCACCAATGGTCCACACGCGCTGGCCCTCCGACACTCATTGCTCTATTCTGGCGCGGCGTTGACAGACTTGTCGAATATTTCCGCATTGGAAGAGAATGACTCTCCACTTCACAAGCCAGGCCCCCTTTCTGTTCCATCTTCTCCTATTGGAGCCTCGAGGGATAAATCTCACTCGCCTATTTCTCTACGAGTCGGAATTGTAATACATGAAACAGGACCTGCCGCACGGGCAAACAATTTGCAGACTTTCCTGGACTTAAATCGCCAGGTATGTGTGATGCATTAACAACATATGACTCCGCTGAACTCCTCTCGCAGTTCCTAAATGAAGCAAACTGGAGCCTTCCAACGGACCCGGAAAATCGTATTTTAATCGATCCCAAATCACAGATATCCAACGATTCCATGGTTGGACAGTCGACACAGATCGGAGAGCGCACAAGTATAAAGCATTCGGTGATTGGGAAGCATTGTGTTATTGGCAGATCCGTGCGTATCACAGGCTGTGTTGTATTCGACCATTGTGTTATCAGTGATGGGTACGTCGTCGTATTGGGTGGCATCTTTGGTACTAGAATAATTTCACATAGGGTCAAACTCGATGGTTGTATTCTGGGGATGAATACCAAAGTCGGTGCCAGAGCAGAGCTCACGCGCTGCGTCACCCAAGCTGGATATGAGGTGGACGCCGGGGGTAAGTTTCGATTCTATCGTGCATCTCACGCGCAACTGACTCGTATGATTTAGGCACGTTTAAACATGAAAAATTAGAAGTCTCTGATTGGGCTGCCGCGTCTCATGACGACGAAGCGGATGAGATGGACGAATCTGCTGAAACGAAGTCGAGCAACGAAGAATGAACTAGATACTCTAAGTACTCTAAGTATTATCTTGCAATCCGTGCATGTTACGAATAGAGCAGCAATCACAATTGTATCAGACAGCGTAAGCTGAAACAAATACCATACAATACTTTGAGAACAACAAACTAAGACAATACATGTAAGTAAGGGTAAGAACTCATTCACCGCGCTCGTGATGCTGGCATTTGATTTCCTAAACCTTGAGCGAAGCGAGACCCTCTTCCTCGCGCACCTGTCCCCAAGTAAACGGTTAGAGCGTTTGAGCGCAAGGAATTTGAGATAACACATACCACGCGTGCCTGATCCCCTTGTGCGTTCGCCACGACCTCTCCGCTCCTGCGTTTGCTCAGTTCGTTTATCGCCCTTCGCACCACCATCTCGGTCACCCCAACCAGAACTTCCACCCAGACGGAAGTCTAGAGATTTCTCGTTCTGGTCCACCAGAGCACCCACCTTGTCAGCCAAAGTCAATGCGAGCTGTTGGACACGCGTGAACTCGACACGGTTGAACACAACAACGCCAGCGGCCTGATCTAACGAAGCAGGGAGCTCCTCGTTCCAAATCATTTTGGACACGATGGAAGTCACACTTCGCAGTGGCAACGAAAACGTTCGTGACAGAAGCGACAGCGATAGCGTCCTGTAATGCGGGGCGTAGGTGAACAAATAAGTGCGGAGACCCTCTTCTTGGATGCGTCTATACAGAATCAATTGCTAAGTAAAGCAGAGGTCAAAACACGATAGAAAAAACCCACCTAGCGAGCATTTCTTTCACCGAAGCCGATTCTGGCATGAGATCCCAGATCTTGATACCTTGGATGAGATCGCGGCATTGTTCCCACTGCCCGTTCTGAAGTGCCTTGCTGGCCTGCATGATATGGTCCCGAGTACTTTCCGGAGGGCCGGTAAATACTTGTCGCTCAGCGAAATCCAAAAGACGCCGGAAAGGTTTTGAGATCGCTTTCCGCTTTTGCTCCTCCGAATCAATACTAGCAAGTAGAGGAATCTCGACCAACATGCTAGACACAAGAAAGGCAGCCTCCAGGAGTTCCGTGTTGATGTGCATATGGAATGGCAATTGGCGCTGCTTTTCCGCCTTCTCCTGTTCCACACTCAACGTCTGGAATCGCTGTTGATGGACACCCTGCGCCAAGAGCTCCTTCACCCTTTGCGTAGTGAATATGTCTTGTAATGTCGCCTGAGCCTCTCGGATAAGTCCACAACGGAATGCGCAAAGTCCGAGCTGAACGATACTCCGGTTGTAGAGAATCTGAGTAGCAACGTCCGCCGAGTAGATCGTTTCCTGAAGGTGCGACATCAAAAGCATATCACGGGCAGTGTAGAAGTCGTTTTGAAGAGCATAATGGTAGATATGGCTGAGAACAGCACGCGTACGAAGAAGTGTATTTCCAGATTGATATAAATGGACGCAAAGAGCACGGATGAGCTCAGAGGGGGAGGACTGACTGCCGAGAGAAATGGCAGTCGGAATATCCGACGTTGCAGCCTCCAACGCTAACAATACAGCGTCGGGCTGCCAAGTATATGAGCAACAGTGGATGAGGATCAACAAACGGATTGAACGCTACCTTGGAGTAGATGTGTTCCAGACGTCTCATAATGACACGGCCAAGGGGTTCTGATTGTTGCGTCTTCTCGTAAAGTGCTTGAGCCCGGCATATCGTACAATAAAGACTCTTCTCGTCCTTCAATCGATCAACATATTCCGTACCATGAGGATCGAGGTTCTGCAGACTCTTCGTGAACTCGTCATCAAGGCGCTCCACGAAGCTGATGATGCTACCGCGAATACGGAGAACGCCGTCTGCCTGCTCGCTTGGCGAACGTTCCATGTATTCGTCATAGTCTTCAGTCGTTTCTTGAATGCTGTAAGATGAGTCCGCAATCACGATAGCTATAAGCTGATCGATTTCGCGCTGCGCTGACGTCCACAGATCGACGGGCATGTGAGACGTGATGGAGGAATTGTAATCGAAGCGAGCCGAAATCAGGGCCAATAAGACACGGATTCTCTGGTAGGGGGTTTCAGCAACTTGTAGAAGCTTTTCGAGAATTCGCATCTGATCGACACGGTCGGTACTCTGAAAGATAGTCAGCGAGATGAGCTATACGATATGCGAGTGGCGTACTTTCTTGCCCCGTGCTGCCTGCACAAGCTGGAGGTTTTTAAATATGCCGTCAGCGGTGAATTGCATGCCTTTGCCGCCCTTCCCGACGGTAGTGAATTCTTCCACGGCCTCTTCATCCTCTGCCAGGATCTTCTTTTTCTTTTGGGCGGGTGCGGCTTCCACAGGAGCAGCGATAGCATACTCTCGCTCGAATCGTGCTGGATCCTGCAATAACAGCCTCAGCTCTGTATCAAGACACAACGGCATGCATAGAAGACGAACCTCTTGGAAAAGCTTTGCCTCTCTCTCGTACTCCTTCAAGCTCTTCTTGACTTTCTGCTTCATAGCGGTGAGAGCGCGAGCATTGCTCGCGTTCATCTTCTTCTTCGCTTCTTTCTCTTTCGACAAAGCAGTGTTCAGATATGACTCCAGGGAAACTAACGTCCGGACAAAGAACGGGGGAACAGGTTCCGACACATTTTGTTGTCGCTGTACGAGACGTACGAGTTTATCGAACTCTGAAAGCAATCTTCGTGAGTTTTGTTCAAAGCATAGTGAAGGAACTCACCATTTGAGATCGCTACCCAGTCATTGATTTTGAGCGCGTTGTCCATAACCTTCCCTGCGGCCTCCATTTCATCCAGCCTTTTATCCCTCGCACTCTTTACAACTCGCTTCACTTCTTCGTCGCTCTCCTCGCCCTCACTTTCGGCGCGCAGGAACCTTGATTTCTTCTTCGTCTCTTTTCCCTCCTCTTCCTCCTCTTCTTCCTCGCTCGGTTCCTCTTCCTCTTCAGACGAAGGACTGGATTCCGATCCGGCCCCCTTCAGGAATCGTGACATAGCGGGTTTTGCAGCGGGCGCAACGGCTTTGGGTGCAGCAGCGTCCTCATCTTCGCTGGTCATGAGCTCCTCCTCAGATTCTTCAGAATCAGAGTCCGAGTCGCCCGCCTGTCTGAAAAAGCGCGACATTGCGATATGAAGGTTGAGGGAAAGTTAGAAAGCGAGTGTAGTGGCCTCGACAAAGACCACGGTGAGTAAGATAAAATTTGGGTTCGCGGACGGCGCCGGCATTTTTGATGTCCGCCGATACATATAAGGAAATTCTGGTTCCGCTTACACAACTGGTGCACATTTGACCCGAGTAAGTCACATTGATTTCAGACTTTCGGCATGAAACTGTTTCTTTCATTGCAGCGCCTGTTCATGCGCTTATGGCTTATGGAATCAGCCTCGCCAACGTAGTACTTGGCCCTAGAGGCTGTACTTCGAAAATATTTGATGAGGTGCAAGAACAGCGATATTAAGGTTTTCTGCTCCAAGGCTTTCTGCCAGATTGAAATCATTAGATCAGTGTCTCTAGGACCCGCTACGCCGCTGGGAGGAAACCGGGCGAGAGGTGTCAACTTCAACTGGTCGTTGAAGTAGAAGAGCCTGTCTTTCGAAGTTAATCATCACTGCCTACTCGTATAGAGCAATGACTTTCGTCTCCGAACTACGATTTCGGATGGCGATGCTGGCTGTGTCATGCAATAAGTATGTGAGTCTGATCCGTGGAGGTCATAGTGGTCGGTCAATTTCGCAAGGACAGTGCTCTTACTCCCGCCGAAGCGGACGATATGTTCATGGACTTCTTACCCATGCACCACCCAAGCTCATGGAAGTATGTTCATCGTATTATCCAAAAGTGAGAATCTATAATGTCCGGTATTCAAGCTGGTAAGAAGTCGGATGAATGAGAGATTCAAACGAACGAATGCATAGAGGGATATCTACCGAATGATGAACGGAACTATCAGAGCGGATAACAAGCCAAAACAGCAGAGCGAAGAAGAGCAATCGTATAACGTGCGATCGCACAAAAATGTTCTGAAGGAGAGAAGGTGCGCAAGACGGCCCGCGGTGTTACCAGACGTCTGAGAGGTCGCACACCGTCAACAGATAATGCAGCATTTCAATCCCCTTCCACTATCCTCTTGATCTCTTGAGATGCTGCTACGTCTCCTCTGCTGCATGCCGCCGGCAGGCACTCCTTCGCGCATCAGCATACTCGCACGGGTGGCAGCTTCGAATACATCGTCGACACCTTCGATCTTGAGGGCAGAGCATTCTTTGTATGCGCGGGCACCAATGATTTGTGCGACTCGTTCGGCTTGGGCTCGAGTGACGAAGTCACCGGCATTAGGAGCACCAGGTGGTGGGCGCAGGTCGGCTTTGCAACCGACGAGAATGATTGGGATGACGGAGCCGCAGATGGATCGCACCTCTTCGATCCACTGGAGGCCGTTCAATATTGGTCACAGGCACGAATGGGAACTCGTACCTTTACTGTCACGTTTTCTAATGAATCTGGTGTATCAATTGCGTATGCGATTAAAATGACATGGGATTTGGAGTATGAGAGAGGCCTCAGTCGCTGGGCAGAAATTTCAGCTCAATGCCTGAACAGAATTTGCACAGGAGACTGACCTCATACTCTTCCTGTCCCCTAATGGAAAGCTGTGAGACCAATGTTAAGAAAATTTGTGTGTACGTACGCGGTATCCCATAGAGCTAGCTGAACTGGTTTGCCATCGAGCCTGATCTCTGCGACATAATTCTCAAAGATCGCTACAGGGCATTAGCCAAAAGCGTCAACGTCAAGTCTGGCACAAGGGACATAGGGCAATGCACGAACTAGGTTGCTAAATGTGCACGTTAATGAGTTGGCACTGACAGCAGTGGAAAAAGAGACGTACATATTCCTTAGGGAACTCTCCCAATGCAAATGAACATAACAATGACGTCTTCCCACATGCACCTGGGCAGCAGCTCAGCACACCTCTCAACTCGAAGCTCGATTGCCTGGAGCGTACCGTCGCCAACAATAACAAGTTTTCGTCGAATCTGGGGAAAGTGATGACGTTGTGGACGAATTGAACGGTTGGGAGAGCACGTACCGGCGCTTGAGACGACATCCAAGGATTGAAGAGTGTGGGGCGACGCAAAGGGGGTATAGACCAGTGGGGTGATGATAAACTTGAACACAGCAGTAGCGAGACGACAAAGACTATTGAGAACAATTAGCACAGCCTGCCCGTCCATGGCCCTGAAGCAGGGGAGAAGAGGAGAGCTCACAAAAGGCACGCACAAACGGGACTTTACGAGGCAGGAAAGGCGTGGAGACGGTGAGTAGATGTACACCTTGAAGAGACGGGGGTCGTAAGCCGTATACTGGAGGACGGCGGAGTGTGGCACAGGCTGGCGCCGTTGGGTCGTGACAAGCTCGGAGCTGTGTCCTGACTTGGGCGTCCTCGACCTTTCCGGCGTCCGCAGTCTTCTTGACCCGAAAGGCGGTGCTTACGCCTTCAGTGCAGCGCCTCGACCTCCGACTCACACTTCAAAGCTTATGGGATCGTCAGACTGGACACACCATTGTCATTACAAGTCAACAAATAAGTATAGTCCGACGAGTCACCGAATGAACAGAATCTGCTGCCGTGCCGAGGCCGACGTCAAGGCATCTAACCGATAGAAACAGTACTGGGAGGCAAAGTTGCCACTAAGGTACATATGGATGCAGGCGAAAGTAGTCATACAGTTGAGAACACAAAACCCGGATAATGGAAACGGCAACACGATATACTCCAAGGAAAGCTTTCGCCAAGGCGCACCCGTATCACCTGTGCCCGCCTCGACATACCCATAAGATGATTTTCTGCACTGCTTCAACAACTTCTTCCGTACTGAAAGGCTGTTCCACAGGCGGGCAGTGCATGAAGAGAACTTTCGTGTGTTTTCCCCGGTCATGTTTTGTCGCGGTCCGCTTTGCTTCCGCTAATGAACAGTAATAGGTGAAGTCGCAGACATAGTGCCCTGCATCCAGCGACGAATAAATATTCTGCAGAAATACGTGAGTGAGAGGTCAAGGACCCAAAGCACGAACGCCATACCTCGAAGCCTGTTTCCTTGAGGTCGTGCACGAGCCGCTCGACGTCAATGAGGGTATAGAAGTCATCTGGGAAGCCTTCGTAACCCTTGCCGAAGCCGCGAACGGGCGCCTCGATAGTCATATCGACCGGGCTGGATGCCTCGTTGATGGCGGCGGTCACGGACATACGGACGTGTTCGAGTAGGCGCGCATTCTCCAGCATTTCTGTTTGTGAGACTTCGTGTCCTGTCGGCACTGCTTCGGGTAGATAATCGACGACAGGCGCATATTCGCTAACGGTGTCCTTCATCCTGTAGCCAATCTTATGGCCAAGTCGTTCCATCCGTAGAGGACCTCTTCCGGCCAGACCAACATGAAATATGAAGTCGTAGCCGTGTTCCGGGGGATCTGCGAGAAGGTGTGTGGGATCGGTGGAGAGAGGTAGCACTGGAGGACGGGCGTGGAAACCGGGCACGAAATCCAAAACAGCCTCGTATGTCAAAGGAAGTTGAAGGGAAGTAATATGGATGAGCTGGGGGAGGTTATTCGCATGGTGGTCGGCATGGCCATTCGGTATTTCAGATTCGGAGATGCTGTCGTCCACCATAAGATCAGAAGTCGCGGAAGGGTCCAATTTCAAGTAAGTATTATTCAGAGGTTTGACGGCGAGCCAAGAAGCGTTTTCGCGGTATCGAAAGAAAGGCTGAGCTTGCCAGCAAAATCAGCTTGGGATCGATGGAAGGAAGGAATACTACGCACGCCATAGCCGGTGAGCAGAACGCGAAGTGCATCATCTGGGACTGGGGGGAGATTGGCATTCACGGCAGGAGTAGGAGCGGGCATCTGACGGGGAAAGCTGTCGACTCTGAGGCCAGAATGGAGCGCAGGAGGAGCTGCACGGCAGTGGTGCAAGCGCAATCGAAGGTTGGGGAAGATTGGGAGGGAGGAGTGGCCGCGACTAGGCGGACAGTGTGCTAGTCACGGTCGTACGGGGAGTGCTGTGGTGGACACTTAATGGCGACGGGGGGACGGGCTCTGCGGACACTGTGCACAAGCAGCAGTGCTTGACTTTATTTCGCAAGGTCTCCAACGATTCTAGACCAGGGCGTCTAAGCTACCCAAGTCACCTGATCCTTTCTTGAAACGCATATCTTACAATCTCCGTCCTTCCCACTCCTGCCCCTCGTTTTCCTCCTTCTCCCATTCTTTCAACGCATCCTCGTCCCACGCCTTGTCGCGCATGTCTCCCTCTCTTCTCAGAAACCGCTCCTCCTTGAGCTCCGCTGGTAGATACTGATTCGTGACCGGATGTCTGTAGAAGAAATAAGCAAGAGCCACGGCGTGACTATATTTCGAGATGCATACGCATAGCTGGGGTTGTAACAGTAGTCTTTCGCGTATCCGAGCTCCTTCATCAACTTTGTTGGCGCGTTTCGGACTTGCAGTGGTACAGGAGCCGTCATATTCGACTTCGCCGCCACTACAGCGCGATTATATCCCTCGTACGCTCTGGTGGACTTGGGAGCCTCCGAAAGATAAGAAACAAGGTGTGCGAGATTAATGCGGCACTCGGGCATGCCAATCAGCTGGCAGGCCTGCAGTGTTGCTATTGCCTACGAGAGACGGTCGTCGACAGAAGGTCACGCAAATGAAAGCGGTTTCAAGACGCACTAGAGGGAGGGCCTGGTTGTCCGCGAGGCCTATGTCTTCACTTGCACATACAACCATGCGCCGAGCAATGTACAAAGGGTCTTCTCCCGCCTCCAACATACGGGCAAGCCAATACAGTGCGGCGCTACCCTGGCTTCCACGGACACTCTTGTGTAGAGCGGAAATAAGATCATATCGGGAGTCTCCACTACGATCATATGATGTAGATACCGAGCTACGAAGGCAGCTTAGCAAGGTAGCTTCAGGAGTGTTGGGAGACGAGGCAAGCGTGAGCTCAAGAAGCGAAAGTGCCGTTCGAGCATCGCCAGTAGATAAAGAGACAATGGATGCAACGACCGATGGAGTGAGTTGTGGGCAGCTCCCACAGGGACTCGATGTCGGAGAGTGTGCCTCCGAGGACTGAGAAGACGTAGGGGACGAAAATGTGTCGGTCTGGATTGCTTGGATTTCGGCGGTATCTACTTTGCCTCCCTTAGGAAGGTCTGACGAGACGCGAGCAACCGCTTTCCGGACAATCTCCTCGATGTCGTGGTCTGTAAGACGCTCGAGAACAAAGACCCTTTACTCCAGGATCAGAATCAGAATCAGGCCATTCACAGTATGCTGCTACCGGCTCACCGACAACGACTGAGCAATGCACTGTTCAACTTGAAGGATGGATTCTCGGTCGTCGCGCCTATCAACTTGATAAAGTGAGCTGTCTCAACTGATGTCTACACACCAGCACCTACTTGGATGTGACCCTGCTCAAGAAAAGGTAGAAATATATCCTAGAGAACTGGATATTAAGGCGTGTGTCACCGACATAACACTGAGGTGCGCACCTGTTGTGATTTCGTAAATCGGTGCACTTCGTCCAGAAAAAGGATAGTCCTCCTAGAAGACGCCAAATTGAAGCTTGTTCGAAGGTTCACCAGACCGAAACTCACCTCCCAGTCAGCTGAAGGACATTCTTGGCCTCTTCAAAGATGGGGCGTACATCATTGATGCCAGCAATGGTGGCACTCAGCTCCTTGAAGACACTATTTGTGCATTTCGCGAGCAACCTTGCCAAAGTAGTCTTCCCACAACTATGTAGAGAGAAAATATAGTGAACGAGACGCGTTTATTTTAGTCAACGTACCCTGGGGGACCCCAGAAGATGATACTGCCCGTCGCCCCGGACTGGACCATATTTAGGAGAGGCGACTCGGGACCAGTGATATGAGAATGGCCGACGAAATCTTCAAGAGACTTCGGGCGAAGTCTCTCTGCCAGGGGCGCGGCATTTTCAAGACGTGAAGAGATACTAGTACTGGTTTTAGAGCGCTTCAAGGGAATATTTGGGGCGGTGGTGTCAGAGGGCGCGCGTTTCTTGGACGAAGACTTGGATGTGGACGGTCGTGGTGGGGGCGCTTGGGAGGCAGATGAAGTGCGTGGTGACTGAAAGATGGAGGCTACGGGTTTGGGGGTTTGTGAAGATGAGCCTGAAGACGCTGACGGAATAGGAAATTGGCAGTTGGCGTCGAGATGCTGATTGATGTCGCGCTCGGAAACTTGGTGAGAACACACGGGGCTGCAGGGGCTGAGCACGATGAGGAGCAGAGGGCAAGACACTCACCAAGTGACGAGAGGAGACATGGGGGTATGAGCTATGTATGACGTGTATTGGTGGACAATTACAAGTCGCGACGCGGTGC
The DNA here is from genome assembly GCA_006506795.2 of Hericium erinaceus. Lineage (NCBI taxonomy): Eukaryota > Fungi > Basidiomycota > Agaricomycetes > Russulales > Hericiaceae > Hericium > Hericium erinaceus. The sequence continues at coordinate 1,953,189 of CM021172.1, read as the reverse complement.
GGGTGGTGCAGTAGACGCGTGCACGTGCTGGCGGCACAATGCCGGCGTGTCAGTGTCAGTGTCCGATTCCGCCCCGCCCCCGGTTTCGGATGGGTACTCTTGCTCCCAACCTCCACGACGATAACACCCCTTACATATCCCTCTTTGGCCGCCAGCAACCCCCATTTCCGTTCTTCGCCCGTCAAGTCACCAAACTGAACAATAGATTTTTGCAAGCTGGGTTTACGTACGGGAGCGGTACGTTATTTTCGGAACAATGAGCCCTCGAACAATCACCGCCGTACCTCGCCATGCTTATATTTTTCTAGGTTCCCAGCATCTCCCTCCATCCCACTCCTCCCGCCCTTCATGCTTTTCTCCGTCGCCAGGTTGCGACTCCTGCTCGCTCCCCTCTTCATTTCTCTAGCAAGTGCACATGAGAACATCCTCTGTATGTGCTTTTTGGGTTGCACTTCGTTTCCTAGCTTATACTTCCGCGCCTCTAGTCACCTCCTCTGTATCTTATTGCTCTCCGCCTGAGACCCTCCTTGTGCAGCAGTTCGACATTGCTTACTTCCCGGTCAACAACTCCATCGTATTTAATGTGTCCGTTGCCAGCGTCGTAAGCATTGTTTTATTGTTATACCTCGCCTCCGACCAACCTTCCATATAGGAACAAAACGTCAACGTATCTGCGAATATCTTCCTCAACGTCTATGGATCTCATCCATTCAACATAACGCTCGACATATGCACCTTGTTGAATGGGGCTCTCTGTCCACTGCCAGTCTACAATTTCATTGGCGCTGAGACACTGCCCCTCCCTTCGTCCATAAACGTTGCATCCCACATCCCAGGGATAGCTTATAAGATACCAGACTTAGAAGCTTTTGCACAGCTCACGCTTGCAGACGTCAAAACTGGCGAACTCAAGGCATGCATTCAATCAACCTTGTCGAACGGCTGGTCTACGCATCAGCCCGGCGTTGCTTGGGCCACAGGCGGCATCGGCTTCCTAGCGTTGGCTTCTGCCGTATGGCATTCCTTCACTCCAGGAACGATTGCACCGCTCCGTCTACTAGATCTTTTCGCCCTCTATCAAATAATTGCGTCGTCAAGCTTTCTGAACCTCAATTACCCCGTTATTTTTCGCGCTTATACCTTGAACTTTTCATGGGCGATGGGCCTTTTCGCTCAATCCCCGACGTCGTCCATGCAGCGGAGTATAAATCATATGCGCAACATCACCGGCGGCGCTCTTCCCAATGGCTCTGGCAGCTCGATCGCCCTCATTAATCGTAGACTCAGCCCGTACAATTCTCCACCAAGCAGGCGAGCCTTTCTGCCGGATACCTTCCGGTCTGCACTTTCTGCGTTTCCTGCCGTCGATATCGCCAAGTTGACAGGTCCCAGTAATTCATCCCCCGTGACGGAACTCAGTGTTGGGAACGCTACTCGCGTGACATTGAGCAACACGAACGGTAACGTACAAACGGTGTCGCAAGGTGCCTCAAATGTGCTCCAGGCTGGTATTCCAATTTACGTCAATACCATCGGCATCGCGACTGCCAATGCCTTCATGACAGTTTTCTTCACCGGGCTTATCCTCCTGGCTTGCTCCCTTGCTGCACTCGGCATTTTGTATGGGGTGTTTGTCCTCGCTCAAAAAATTGGAAAAGGTTCAGATTGGGTTAATCAATCAACGTCTCGGTACCCTACTTTCGCCCGTACGTGGGGCATGCGGATAGTACGTATGCTATGTTCTCTTATTGGGCATCACTCTAACCTTCTGGCAGGCTTTCATATGTTTTTATCCCCTCCTCGTCTTCGCCTTCTATCAGTGGACGCTCCACGACTCCTGGCTTTCTGATCTCATATCAGCCATCACATTTGTCGCGTTATCGGGGCTCGTCGGCTTCGCTGCCCTTCGTGTGGCGTTATATGCCCACAAGTCCTCGCCCTACAACCTATTCATAGATCTGCCGTCGTTCGAGCCCCTTTACGGCAAGTATCGTGTTGAGCGATATTACTTCTACTTGTTGCCTCTCGCAGCCATTGTCCTGCGCTCACTCTTCACGGCTTTCTCGCACGCAAATGGCACAGTGGCTATAATCGCCATCGTCATCATCGAGGGCCTGCTCGCTATCTCCATCATGGTCTTCCGACCTACCCCCACCCGCCGTAGCGACGTCTTCTCCTCCACCATTGCCATCATGCGCTTAGTCTGTGCGGGCCTGTGTGTTGCCTTCATCGAGCATCTCCAGACAGCCGCAATTCCCCGCGTGGTTATCGGCGTCATCATTGCCGTGATTTACAGCATTGCAGTCATCCTCATGTTCCTCAATATCCTGTGGAACTTGGGTCTGAGGGAGATGTATCTGCGTCTGCGGTATGCCAAGGCGTCATCGAGTCAGACGCCCTCTTCCAAGACTTCGATGGTGGAGAAAGTCGATGCTGAACGTGGCCTGGTGGAGGATGACAAGAAGGCGTTCGCCGAGGGCGGTCGGCCTTCAAATCCCACACCGACGAACAACATGCCTTTTGATCCTCGCGTCAACCAACCATACCCCGCCTTCACTCCAACGACCACGTTTGCAGAGCCTCCGAGTGCATCGGACACGGAGACATCCTACGGTTCGCCAGCTCAGAGTCGTTGGCGTGCCTCTTTCCTCCAGACGCCGGAACCCCAAGCGTCTCGGTTCCGTGCCTCACCGTCACCCAGGAGTTAACAGGTGTCTGCATTGCTGGGCTTCTGGCCAGCTTTGTCAACCTGACCGGAGCTGTCGCAAAACCACCCCATCCGTGGCTCTTCACTAGGAGGTAGGGCGTCTGCTCTCCTCGTGTCATCCAGTAAATCCGCTCTTCAACAAGCCTATGGACGCTACCTCACCTACTCATCTTCCCGTTCTCATTTTACCACCACCTGCATTGCATCCTGCATCCGTCACTCATTTGGACATTTCCTACATTTGTCCTCTACTGCTATCGCACCCAGCCCGTCATATCCTCATTCTGCATTCCAACATTTCCGGAACTAACTTTGCATATAGACTTCCGTGCTCTGTACTTTGCTACTTATTATATTCGAGTACTTAATTACTTGCATTGACGAGTATCATATGTACTTCTACGGAACCCCACTCCTCTTCTGCTTGCTTCATCGATTGACAAGCTGGAAGAGGCGCGTTCGCGGGCCTTCCTTGTACATTCCAAATGAAGCGTGGATGTATATACTTTACAGCGCTTATTTCGTGGGTTCTGGACATCCAATACTCACACAACGTCCGCTTGCCGGTGTGCACTGGGCACTGGCCAGCAGCCTAGGGTCGAGACCGGGTACACGCGCACTGGCGCCGTTCTCAATGGGTACGCTGGACTACCAGGCTGACCAAAGAGATCGTTGTCACACAGCACATACGGTCATAAACAATGTAATTTCCGCAAGATAAAGCTGGGTATGGGTAAATTGACAGTTAGTTAGAACAGATGAGTTCGACCGAAGATAGATAAACATGAATAACACTTAGAACAAATCTACGACCTTCCGCGCAGGGGAGATGACCGCAACGACCTTGCTCTCAAACTCAAGCAGATCGCCGCCCTGCGTCGCCACCAGGTCTGCAGCCTCGGCATCCACTTCGCCGCCGAGCAGTTTCTCCAAGTTGGTCGACGCGAGCGCGAGCGCCTCACCCTTCGAGATGCGGCCATCGGCCTCCAGCGCCGCCTGGGCCGAATCAAACCGTCAGCACGTCTCCCCAAGAAAGCGGTGAGCGCACGCACCCAGCCCACATCGAAGCGCGTGTTGCGCGCGCTCCACGCCTCCTCCACGCCGATCCCAACGGACACGTTCGCCGCCAACAGCGCCGAGATCGCGCTGTCCCGCGACAGCGGCGGCCCCGGCAGGATGCGCTTGGACTCCCACGCCGCGGGGAACGGCCTGGACGGCACGAGCACGATGCCGATGCCCGCCTGCGCGATCTCCCTCGCGAGGAGATGCGCCTCGGTCGCACCCGCGATGGTCACGCGCAGCGCTGATCCTCTCGCGCTCTCGACCTCCTTCTTCAGCAGAACGAGCGTCGCGATCACGTCGGCGCTCTCCGCCTCGATCACAAGCGGGATGCGGCCCTACGGAGCGGGAACGCGTGAGCAAGGCACTCCATTGCCACTCGGAAGCCCGAATGGCCTACCTCTACGACGGCCTGGAACGCTTGCCCCAACTCGGTACCGTCGTCTTCCGCGAGCAGAAGCTTGCGCAGCGCAGCGATTTGCGTACTGATACTGGGCTGCCCGAAGTGGCTTATGGAAACGTGCAGCGCCGTGACCTCCTGGATCACAGCGCCCTTCTCGAGCTTGTGGCCCGCGCCCGTGGAGAATGCGGTCCCGAGCCCCGAAATGAAGCGGCGATGACTAGGCGCGCTTATAGCCTTTGTGACACCGGCACGATAGGCGATGCTGAGAATATAGGCGCCTATTGAATGACAGTCAGCGGGAAGAAAGAACACACGCACAGTGCGCTCCGGCCAGCAAACTGTAACCCGTCTACGGCGCGCACGAGCTCGCTGCCGAGCGCTTCAGGAACTTTGTCGCCAGCGAGGACATCGAGGACAATGCCGTCCCCCGTCGAGGGTTCCTGGGCGATTTCTTGTAAGCCCAGCGGCGAACCGTACGACAGCAAGCCCGGCGAGATCGCCCCGCCATGGAGATCGACGATCGTGTGAATGCGTCCATGCTCCCTGGAAAGACACGCGCTCTGCGCGCCGTAACACGTAAGCGAGCCGTTCCGAATAAGAACGACGCCCAGCTCATCCCCTTGGGCCGCGAATACCTCCGCAGGAGCCGCCTTGCCGGCCTGCGGAAGGAAGACGCTCTTGACGTTTACGAAGAGGACCTCGTCCACACTGGGCTTGGACGGGACGAGCGGGGGCAGGCCGTCGTGAGTCAGCGTGAGAGCGATTTCGTCATTGAAGTCGGGAGTTTCGGGCACCGATTGGAAGGCAGATGGTTTGTGCGAGACGAAGGGCGACTCGAGCTGCGCCAGACCGTCGATGAAGACCTGTGTAGGTGTTGCGCCGAGGGCCAGAGGGTGACTGTCCCAGATGACGAGGTCTGTCGAATCATGCTAGTACCGCCTTGTCCTTGATGGAGACACAAGACAGTACGTACCGGCATCATACCCTGTACAAGAACAAAAGATCAGATTGATTCAAGGCTAACATAACAGCGTAACTCAAGCTTACCTTCCTTGATGTATCCAATGCGATGAGCCATTCCCACCACGTGAGCGGCGGTGCTCGTCACGGCCGCCAGAGCAAGATTGTCGCGAAGGCCATAGTAATGGGCTTGCTGCGCCTCATAGAGAAGGAAACGCGAATTTAGCACCGGATGGTCACTCTGGTGCATCAGACGTTTTCATGTTGTCAGCGTAGCGATTGATGCAGTGATCACAAACCTTCATAACGACGTTAATTCCATTGTCAGTGAGGATCCGTGCGGCAAATTCGGAGCTCCTGTAGGCTTCACGCTTGTATCTGATAAATGTGGGATGTGATATTGATCCGATGATGCCGACGGAGATACACGACGTACCTGCCGTTGGTGGCGAAGATAGCCGCCGCGGGAGGATGACCTGTCCAAGAAATGCATCAGATCGCACACCAAGCTTCGTATAGAGAAGAATCACCGTATGCGCGCTTGAGCACATCAGGAACGAGGTAAGCTTCGCTTGCGTGGTGAACCGCAGCAACAGAGAACTTGAACTCGTTCGTGAGCTGGGGAATGCCTTGTTAGCAGAATACATATTCCTTAAACCGTTGAAAGACTGACTCTGACGAGATCATCCAGGTCTACTGCCTCATAGCAATGGGTCTGGACCTAGTAACAAACCAAATGTTCAGATTGGAGACTTGTCGTGATGGAGTCAAGATGTTCACCCTAACATGGCCCCGCAACACGTCAACCAATGCCTCCCATTGTAGGTCTTCCGGATACTCCCCAAGATGAGCCCATTGACCATCCAGGGCCTTGGTACAATAGGCATCCTGCTGCTCTTTGATCTGTTTCGCTTTATTGTACCTGGAATTGCGTCATCACGGTTAACTCACGACATCGCTAAGTGGTGGCGCAACTCACGCTTCGCGAAAGGCCCAAAACGTGTCCATGCGAGTGGCCTTGTATACTCGGCCTAGAAGATGAATCAAACAGTGTCCAGGTCCTGAGACTCGTAATATCCGTACTGGGATTCTCGCCTAAGAGGACATCAGAATAATATGTAAAAGGGTTTTACGAGAAACACACGCACCACAGGCATGTCTGAGCGAGATATGGCGACATTAGTTCGAACCATACGAGTTACGTACATAAAGTCTCACTTCATCTGGCGCCAGCGGGGGCGGAGACCCTTGCCAGCATCCGTTCCATTGAGCGTGTATGGCGGCTCGAGAAGCATAGACGTGGGAGAACGTTCTGCGGTCTTCCTGAGCTTAATCGTGAATGCCTGACCACCTGTACGAATCGTTGAGGACGTGAATGAAGTGATAACAAAGATCAGATACCGATGGCGTTGGCAGAGCCGGGCAAGACAAGTGCGGTGGTGACACCGCCCGCGATGGACAACGGGTATGAATCGTCGTGGGTATTGAGACCATCGAGGGAGCGGAGCCATGGCTGCACGGTAGCCTTGAAAGAGTTGCCATCACTCGCACCATTCAGTGCCGGGACTGAGTCGACGCCGAGGTGCGAGTGCGAGTCAATGATTCTGCAAAAATGATGAGCTGGGAACGCGTTGGACGCTGGAAAACGGACCCAGGAGTTACCCAAGCGCCTTTAGCGTCTATGACGGTGAGGCCGCCAGCAGCAGTCGCGTCTCTGAGGGCGGAATGGAAGCGGCCGAGGTGGCCAACGCCTCTAATGATGCCCTTATCGAGAAAAATATCACCGGAAACTACCTCGGTACCGTTCTCGCTGCCAGTCCAAATGCGGGCGTTGCGGATGAGGACCGATGGGCTGCCAGGGACATATCGGTCGGATTGGCGACGGTCGTAGAAATCGGAGTCCGGGCCCGGAGACAGGTCGTGCGCGCGGCAACGGGCTATGACCTGTTCGGCATGGAGGGGGAGACGCTGGGGAGGCGGGGACGGGAGGTTGGCGGAGACAAGGAGCTGGAGGGCAAGGGCGAGAGGGAAGAGGACGGGAAAGAAGAGGAGGAACTTGGAGAGCCTGCGCCTGGCATGGGGCGGGGCCGGCGGCGGCGGCGGGACCGACTCCTTGGACATCGGGGAGGACAAGAGGCGGGTGACGTGACGGCGTGACGAAATCGAGAGCTGTACGGAGTGTGACGGGGTGGGAGAGTGTCAGTCTCCGCTTGGCCTTCGCTGCAACTCGCCCTTCTCCTTCCTCTCTCTCTCCATTCCTCCATCCTCTCCTCCGTCCACCCATCCCCTCCTCTCCTCTCCTCATGGCTCTGCAGTCACCCCCCGCATCAGCCTCTTCCTCCTCGTCTCTGCCCAAGCCTGCGAAACGGTCAGTTCGCTCGCTTTCGCCTCATTCTACCCTTCGTCTAACGCCTCATCGCTTCCCAATCAGCAGGCTAAACCGGCAGCAGCTGCTCAAGAACCTCGAGGTCCATTCCCCTTTCCTCTCTCTTCTCCACTCTTCCTCATCTCATCTCAATTCAGATTCTCGGTTCCTTGTCTGTTGTCCTCCCTCCCGATCTCCCTCCATCGCCACCTACTTCTCGCGCTTCATCCCCCGCTCCCTCTGGGAAGCGCAAGCTCGAACACGATGCAGGCAACGATCATATCAAGCGCCCTCGCACATCCGACGTGCTGGACAAGCCTTCTCGTCACCAACCTTCATCCTCCCTCTCCGCTCAAGCCCAGCGCTCAGACCCTTGCGAAGAGGGCGAGCTTCGCGACGACTCGGTTCCCTCCCGCCAATTCAGATTCGGCTCCTCCCAATCCCTCCCCATTCAACGTCCTCGCAGAAACCTCCTTAAGAACGATCCCGTCTTCGAAGGCCTCCATGATCGCTACTATAAATTGGGCCGCACGCTCAAGTACTCCGGCGATACCCGTTTCTGGTCCACATTTACTCCCTCACACAAGGAATACAGGCCCCTGGTGAACCCGCCTCCAGTCAACTCTCCCTACCACAAGCACGGCGCCCTCATGGCCCGTCTTGAGCTCCTTGACGCTTTGATCTGCTTCACATATGCCATCTGGTCCAAAGACTACCGTATCGGTGCCTGCCTCGGTGCGTGGCCGACCACTGAGGCCTATCTCGACTGGACCAAGCGTAAATGGCTGGCCGAAATCAACAGTGCTGGCGAGCATGAAAAGGCCTTCGTGGGGCTCATGTAAGTCCCGTCCTTCCGCAGTATGTCCGCTCCATGCTCACGTCCCCTCGCATAGTTACATGATCGAGGGCTTTATTCATTCGCGCGTATTCTATTACCGTGCACACCAAACAGTACTACCGGAGATCATGAATGTCATGCACAAGGCCCGCCCGCTCGTCGAATCTGCCGCGAACGACCCACCCTCTGGCGCTGCGGGTGGTACAGCCGCCAACCATGGTACACAAGCTACCCCCCCGATGCTGCCGTCGCCTGCAAGCATTGCCCCTGCTCACAGCGCCAATTCTACGCCGACGGGCCGAGGGACTGGGACCCCCAACCCGGCCGACAAAACTGCGAGCCTCAGCGCCGCAGCTGCGTCGCAGCGTCCGCCGACGCCTGCTCCCCCGCGAAACAAAGTCCGCTTTGAAGTGAATGCACCGGTGCCGTCCGTCGCGAACACCATCACCCTGCCCATCACCGCATCATTTGCACACTCAGTTGCTGGTGTGAGCAACGAGATCCACAAGGCGGCTGGCGCTATGCGTCAATCGCAACATTACCTGACGCTGCATGTCATGGCCAAGCATTTTCCAGTCACTTTCGCGCGCATGATCCATTCCTCGCTCAGTCAAACCGACGAGTTTGAGCCGGACATGGAAGATGAGGAAGGCGAGCTTTTCTGGCCTGGCTCACCCGAGACGGGTGAGGGTCTTGGCTGGGTATGCTTGATGGGCAAGGCAATGATCAAGGAGTTCGGAAAGGAGATCGGCTATCTCGGTTACGACGGCATTGTTCGCAAGCCCGAGCCTTCAGCTGGATTCTCCAACGCCCCTTCATCCAATGCGCAACCTCTTCCCCAGCAACGACGATGATCACACTCTCTGATCTTTATCCACCATTCCCTTGAGACATCCGTCTTCGGAACTTATCATGTCTCGCTAGCCGCGCAGAAGTGGATGTCTTTTTATTCTCTACTTGCAGAGGAGCATATGGCGCACATCGCTGCGACCAATGGAGCTTCCTATCGCCCTGGAAAAGGCTTGGATCGTCTCGTGCCCCGCATCACTTTGTCTTCCCCGCTTTCCGTATCCACCACCGGACTTGCCTTGCCGCCAGGCCTGCATACCGCCATGGCGCGCTGGCTGCCTCTTCTCATCACATCGCATATCGCATCACGCAATACTCACTCATGCATCGCCGCCCTCATCATCCGGAACCGAATGTGGAAAACAGGATACTTGCCTTGGTTTGTTTTGGTCTCTTCTTCTCCTTCCGTGTCCACATCTTCATACCCTATATTTGTCACTGTAATATACCTCTCCTGCATCCACCCCCATCGATAATCGCGCACACTACGATCTCGATCCATTCCCCACGGCGCACATGGCACGGCGCCGTTTCATTCCGGCGCTCCCGCAGTCCGTACCGCCCGTGTTCCCGTCTCGCTATCACTTGCTGTCTCACTGATCTGTCCGATGTACTTCTTATTATTTATGGATCTGCCGCGTCGGACTGTTGTTACGTTGCTTAGACACGCTCCCCGCTGTCCATCCCCATGTATCCGTACGGGAGCCCGACGCAAATGGCATGCTGCATTGCCCCGCCGTGCTCGATGGCACGTCACGGGCGCGATTGGACCATCTACTTCCCCCGCTGCGGACATGAACGTTGAACTGGGCCCGCTCCATGCTTCGCTGAATGGACGGTGCGTCGCCTGACGATTGCGGAAGCCGCGTTCCTGTGCGGCGTGTGCGTGCACATGTGCAGGCTGCGCGTGCGTGGGCCCTCGGGCGCATTGAATTCCGAGGTCGGTGGCATGTTGCGCGTTTGCACCGCTGGCACTCGCGTTTCACCGAGCAGCGCTCGCGCCATGACGCAGCAACTGCGACTGTGCCGGCGCTCGCACGGCAGACAGATGCACGGTGCGCCGCGCGATGACATCCTCCCCCGCGGGCGTTTCACCGACACCTGGGACTGCGCCGGCCTCGCGCGAGCGGTCGCATTATCTCCGACGAATCATCGAGGCACCTTTGCATGCATAGAATTCTGCCCAAGCACGTTGGTGCGCGCTAGAAAGTCCGGGAGCCACGAGACGGCGGCTTGAGAACGCCACAAGCGTGCTGCTGCATCTTGCTGCATGTGTGCTTTGAAGTCCGCAGGCACATTCGGACATCACCCGGGGGCAGGGCTCTTTCATTTGAGTCCCGAATCCTGTCTGTCCGGAAACTCTCCCTGCAGATCTGCGCGAAGGGCGCGCCGCATATCGTGGGGGGCAGTAGCTGGCAGGCCCCGTGTGATAACATGAAACCTTACTGCGAATCAAGCACGGATACGGAAGAGACTGCCATAACAAAAGCATGGGACATGGACTATCATGCGAGTAAAAGAAAGTTTCATAGAGCCAAGCCGGCCGCGACCATGATGTACACCCCCACCACCCGCAGATGGAATAGAAGATCGTTCACCGGTTAGACTTGGCCACACGCTCGAGCTCATCCTTTTTCTGTACATAGCAAGCGGTGTCAGCGAGACGCATAGGCGAGATGCGTGAGACTGCCACACACCTTGATAGCGTATGAGTTCGAAGAACCTTTTGCGGCGTTGATAAGTTCATCAGCCAGGCACTCCGCAATCGACTTCACGTTGCGGAAGGCGGATTCACGGGTCTAATATCAAATTTTTTGAGAAATGTTCCCAGCGCCAGACAGAAATAACACTCACGCCAATGGTGAGCAGCGCGACGGCCTGGTTCACTCTCCTCAGAGGCGAGACATCGACGGCCTGCCGACGGACGGTACCCTGCGAACCGATACGGGTCGAGTCCTCACGAGGACCGGTGTTCACAATGGCATCGACCAGAACCTACAACAAGACATGAGGCGATGTCGCGCTACGCCGCGGCCGGACGGGAACGCACCTGGATGGGGTTCTGGTCGGAGAGAAGGTGAATGATCTCGAATGCGTGTGCGACGATGCGGACGGCCATGAGCTTCTTGCCGTTGTTGCGGCCCTTCATCATCAAGCTGGCAGCGAACAAGATTGGCGTTCGTTCTCCCTGCAGAATACATTCCTGCGCAGAACACATACCTGTCAACCAAGCGCTCAACAATGGGCATCTGCGCCTTCTTGAACTGCTTCTTGGCATAACGGCCGGCGGTATGGGGGAGGTAGACGGCGTGGCGGATTTGGATGTAGTCGGTCAGGGAGATGTCCTTGACCTCGACTCTGCACATACAGTCAAAATGCACGTCCAGAACCTTCATATAAGTGGCACATACTCATGGGTGTCCCACTTGCCGAAAAGCTTGACCTCCTGACCAAGCTTGGAGACGTCCCTGGGGAGAGATTGGACTTGGACCGCGGCCATTTTGAGTTGTCTTGAGGGAGGGGGCCGTGAAGATCTTGAAACTGGAAAAGTAAGCCGGGACTGTCGACGACGAGCAAGCCGATACTCAATCTCACCTATCCCGAACGGTGTTTGTTCCTATTGTGCGCCACAGTGCAAACAAGGTTTCGCCGGTTTCCGGCTGTTGCCGGCAACTGTACAGTTCTTTCCATTTTGGCCTATCGGACATATCGGGCCAGCTTCTCCGTCGAGAATCCCTTCTGCAATGATATCACGTTGTGCAAGGATCACAATATATGCAACTCACTGTGTTTTGCTCGAGTCCAGATCATACGTTCCATGTTCACATGAAGTCGCCCATGTCGCAGACCGAAAGAACCGATTCAGGTGTCTCGGATTCAGTCCAGTAGTCTCCGCACTCCATCTCTAGACGATGCATTATTTTTGCATTCTTTGTACTATTACTTCAAGCCAATACCTTCATGTTCTCTAGACACTGACGCCACATGATACGTACGGCGCAAGTTATCTCGTCCAGCTTCCCATCCGCTGATTCCGCGCGGCAGAGCACTCTTGAGCCCGCTGTTGCAAGCATCCGTGACAACGTATATCAGGGACCGACAATGATAACCAGCACGATGTACGTAAGTCGCAATCTTTCTTCTTATGCGCGGTAACTTTAAATTACCCATATCGAGGCTGGGAATAGCCGGTCCAATAGTTTCGTCGCTGATCACAGTTAGGCCCCAAGGACGACCCACAGACAGCCTGCAGACAGCCCGTAGAGGGCAGTCCCAATGTAGTGCGATTCCCTCTTCATCACAGAACGTAAGTCAAATCACGGGAGTTTGTTGAACGTCGTTGGCATGTGGTACATAAACCTTTGCCGCTGTCAAGTTGATACTTATCGCTTTCTGTACCCAGCGTCCGTCGCCCCTCCCCCGCTTTCCGTGCGCCTTTACCATCCTTTTGCCTTGGCCGAATTAACAGCTAAATATTATCTAGATCTGTAGCATGTCTGCCCAGAATAGCAAAGAGCAGCCGACTTCGCGCGCGCTCGATAAGCCCACGTCCGCGTCTGAAGAGCATAGCGAAGCTGACCCGGCCCTGCAGCACGCCCTTGACAAAGCGCGGGGTCAGATTGAGGATATAATAGCCACCATTGCCACAAAGCATGGTAAATCATACGAGGAAGTCGCACAACATTTTTTCGTAGATGAAGAGGACGTAGATGACGAGGACGTAGATGACGAGGACATAGATGACGAGGACATCGAGGACAAAGCGAAAGTTGGCTACCTGGTGCTGTCCGATGAACTGAAGCAGACTCTCCTGGAAATCCTCCTGCAGCGTCTCGACGCTAGAGACGCGGCAGTCTCCCACAGGACGACGTCGAAGGCGAAAGATGATGAGCGCCGAATCCCCGTCCACGACGTTCGCATGGCACTGAACAAACTCTTGAACGAAGAGGTGCGCCCGTCCGTCAAGACAGCGTTGCTCGTGCGCTTTTGCTAACAACTTCGTTTTATACGCAGCTCATCAACCTAAACGCGACGAGTGCAATGCAATACTTTCTCTGTGTAGCACGCAGCGAGACCGAATCGAATGTGGAACCTCCCCTGCACTTCAATACTAGCACCGGTGATATCTTTCAAATGATGCACCTCAAACCTTGCGAACTGGCTGCTAGCTTCAAAGCCTTCTGCCACGATGAGGCATCAGTACATGGCGAGTCGCTCTTTGAACGATGCTCTAACTTGAGACCTAAAGACAGAAGGCCATACAGGCCTTGTATCAAAGAGAAATGATCTGAGGAATATGATTCAGTCGATGCTGCATGACCAGCTATGTAAGTTCTTCCCCGCGTCTATTGCTATCTGCAATGCTTATCCACAATGGCCAGACGCTTCGACTGGAGACGCGAGCGCGCGTCTCGAATACAGCGGATGGGACGACGAGATGACACGCCCCCAGGGTATCGTCATTGAGTGCGACTGGTCACCAGTCTAGGGCCCACATTAGAAGAGTCAACAGCGTCTCGCAGACGGCCCGGATCACCTAGCCTTGATTTCATGTTAGATCTGTGAGTCGTGCATGCTGCATCAGGTCGACACCTGATATCTTTAATCTTCAAACTTGCTTGCTCCCTGTAAATCGACCGAGCCATCGAAGTCATGATGCTATAACATTACAAATTGATCCCCCTACACTATGATGAACAGTCTTGAATGCCAGTGATGATATTGGTACAATGCGAATGCGATTTCTACGAGTCGATTGGGAGCTGATAATTTACCTGATAAGTGATGATGCGCCCCCATGCAAGCGTCGAAGCTATCCCTCCTTCCTCCCAAGAGACGCGGACGGCATACTGCCTTGCATCCCTGCCATTCCGGCGAGCGACGACACATCTCCGCCCGCCGCCCTCTGAAACATGCCGGCCAGTTCCTGGAATATAAGCCCAACTTGCGCACCACCGCGTTCCTTAGCCTCTCTCTCCTTCACTTCTCTCTCCTGCCGGTCCCGCTCTCTCTCCTTCTCGACCTTGATCCTCGCATCCCGTTCCTTGCACGCTTTCTCTTCTGCTCTCCGACGCGCTTCTATCTCTGCCCTTACCTGTTCTAGAACCGAACCCTCCATGTCCCGCGACCGCACCAGCTGTTTCTCCACGTCGCAGAGCGCGTATTCCAACTTCTTCCGCAAGGCGCGCTCTTCGGCACATTCTTCCTCCAACTTCCGCTTTGCAGCGCGTATGGCTGAAAGGTCAGAAGCCTGGTTGGTTTGCATGTCGCGCAGTGCTCGAACATCACCGGAAGCCTGTGATTGAGCAAATGATCCGGCAGATGGTACGGCGCCGCTCGCAACAAGTCGAGCCAAAGCATCGTCAATGGTTGACGCTCGGGGAGAAGTTCCATTCCTGGGCAAGTCATTCTCGGGAACCTGCTCGCCATAGACCTTCTGCAGCCATCGGCGAGACTGGTCGAAATAAGCGGATGAGGCCTCGGTGTTGGCTCCGTCGGGGCCACGCGCGTTCTTGCCAAGGTCGGTGCAGCAGCTCGACAACATGAGGAAGGCGGGCCGAAGATCCTGCTCTTTCATGCCATGACGTCTTACCATCTCTACACAACGATCGTAAGTTATAATATTCATCAAAGTTCCAGGACATAATTACCTTCAAGCATCATCGACACGACAGCAATAGCAGCCTTGGCGTTGCCCATCCGTCGGTAGAACCCTCCGACGACCATCCATTTGTCGCGTTCACTTGCAGTGGTCTTCAGAAGACTTATGATGGTCTTCGGGTTCTCCTCCAGTGTCTGGAGATCATAGCATATAGTTTCACCGCAGAGTGACAAGACAAGGTTGGTTTGCAGAGCAGGCAACCCCGAAGCCACGAGAGAACCGGCACTGTAAGGACCGCGGCCAGAACCATGGAGCTGTAAAGGAGAGACTGGGCTTGGTAGCTCCGACTGCAATTCATTCTCCTTGTTGTCATCGGGACGCAGACGAGTCGTAAGAGAGATGTCGGCTGCCCGGAAGGATAGCGACGGGCAAACAGTTTGGGATAGCATACCTGGCTCGATCGCTGAAACAGGTGGCGTCGGTAAAGCTGAGTTGATGGGATTGCAATCGATGTCTGTGTTCATGGCTTGTCGTAGCTTCAATCGGATACCCGCACGACGCGTCTTCTTGCGCTTTGAGTCTGAATCGGATGCGGCGAGCGAACTGCTAGACGAAGACGAAGCCTCGAGTGTCGGCCCGTGCGGAGACACACCGCCTGCGGATGCTTGTGAGATGGACAGAAAGCGGTCGACGAGATCTGGTCGTGAGAACAGCGCTTGTATGCCGAAGTCTGGCGAGATGGCTGATGATGCTCGCGCGGCCCCAGGCGCGTCACAGAATTCGACAAAATAATGTTGATGATGGCTCTTGTCCGTCATCCAAGGGTGCATGGCGGCGCTGTAAAAGAGATGAGTATATGCGCATTTTACCACATAAGCTATATTGGATACATACATGTCCCCGAACTGGGAGAGGTAGAGTCGTGCGCCTGCTGCCGTCTTGGTGGTGGCGACGTCCACAACGCGATCAGGGCTGGACACCATGGTGAGGTGAACGGAGTACGGTGAGTTTGAGAAAGACAGTCAGGAAAGAAGGGCACTTACACTTCGACTTATGAGAAGCCCTCGACTGGATGTTTGCGCATATTGGGCCTGTCAAACGAACTCGTCGCTGGACCAATTCAGCAATCCACCTTCCATGTATACGCAAGTTTTCGACTCTGCCATAGTCCGCGCTAGCAGCGTACAGATCGTGTCATGTATTATCATGGTCCACTCGTGGCCCATAGCTAGATCAAAGCTAAAGAGGAAATGTAGGTTAGCAAGTTGAAGGGCACATGTAGAAGTGCTGAAGCAAGTCCAACAATGCAGGAAGCCGTCATCGACTCATCGTATTGGGCAGGCACGCATCGGCAAGCACTGGGCAGGCACGCATCGGCAAGCACCGACAAGTAAGTTACTCTGTTTCGGACTTCCTTCAGTCCTCTTCAATAATGACTCACGCATCTACTTACATGCACCGACCTACGTTCATGACCTCTCGTTCCACTCTGGGCATAAATATCACGGCCCTACAGGCATATCTGGTTCCAGGTACCCAGATAACCATAGGATGTACCTTTCTAAGTTTCTAAACACTAGACATATTGATGGTATCGCGCATCTCTTACTCAGTCTTATACGGTGCCGACGTAACAAATCGACAGCACCCTCGATGGGACTCCGAAAAAAGCGAAAACACTATCCTCACATTGTTCGCCATGCGCAAGAATAGCGTCTGATGCCCATGTATGCCCTGCAGGCACTTTCGGTCAATGCACAAGAACGTCAACATGTTACTCACCTCGATCCCACCCGCGCGCATCGCGGGCGCAAACACTTCCACTTCCCACATCGGCGCCTGCTTCAGGGTGGATACGATATTGAGCATCGCGAAGATGCAAAGCTCACCGTTCCACAAGGATAGAATCTGACACGCAGGGTGCACGCGATGGATGTCGTCTGCGGCATGCACACTCTCAGAGTTCCTGCAATTCCCGTTGCACTCTCTGGAGCTGAACATCTGCCACAGTGAAAGCTTCAGCATCCGGTATCGTGTAGGTAAGAGACACGCACTAGTGAAAGCACAGACGGGCGCAAATACAGCCATAACGGTCTGGAGCTGCGTGACGGCGGTTCGCGCCTCCGCCTCCCGGTCTGGATGGGGAGGCGTGGAGTCGCCGGCCGGATTGGCACTCATAAAAACAAGCTCGCGAATGAACACTTGGCAGGCGGCGCCCCATAAGACCTGTAGTGGCACCGAGTCAGCTCCAATACGAGGATAGAGCCTCGAATAATGCTTACCCCTAGAACCGGATTGATAATGAGAAACTCATGCGCACGGACATTGTTGTTTGCTTGAACGATCGCTTCCGCAGCCATAAGGCATTTGTTGCGTGATTCCACATTGATTTGTTCGAGGGCGGAGTGCAATTGAATTGAGGCAGCGCTGGTGAGGCAGTGTATTACGTGCATTGTCCGAACGATGTCGGAATCGACGTCCGCTAGATTCTGCAAGGAGTACAACTGAGATTGGAACTTGTCGATCCTGTTATCCAAAGATGCGAAGTCTGCATAGAATGCATCCATGTTGGATGTATCTGTACGGAGGTAGAATATCTTGACATGAGTACTTCAGCGATCAGGCAGATGGTGAGGTGCCGTACCCGGTTGCCAGCACGAAGCCAGATATGTGGCACGGTCAAAGAGTGCGGAAGCACCAGCCATCTGTGCGAGCAAAGAATGATTTTCCCAAGGCCAAGTATCATTCGTGCCTGCGAGGAAGTTGCGGAGAGTGCTGCTAGTGCGGAAATGCGGGAAAACAGGCCCCTGGAGCTCCTCGTTAGGCAACTTAACCTCAATAAGGACCATGTCTACGTACCCTTTCATAGGTCTCCATGTCCAGCGGCCATGGGGTATCTATCTGTGTGCCCAAAGCCTCGGTATCAGACATAAGAGTCGGCGCACCAAACGCAACCCCCCAAGACTGGCATATCGTAAAGACCGCCCACATCGCGTTGATGCGTTCGCCTTCTTCAATCTGATCGAGGGGGGCAGGAAGTGTCAACGCTACGATTTCGACAAAACTCCAAGTAGTATTTTGCGGGGGCTGTGTAGAGCGAATCTTGTGAAGGCCACTGGAGAGGACGAGAGATGCTGCCGCATCCGAATGATGCCGGCCTTCAGCGAACTTGCCGATAATAAAGTGATAGAGGGCAAGTAGGACACGCGTCTGGATGACCTGCACGGCCCTGTGCGACGGTAGGCCTTCTAGCGCATGACCAAGGTCGCTTAGAGCGCGCGAAAGATATAGGCCTATGTCGATGGGTGCATCAATGCCTGTAATTCGATGCATGTTAGCAGCACCGAAGAGATAGACTGTGTGGGCTAGAGCAGATATCGGGCGGCCATCATTGCCTTCGGGGAGCGAAAGAGCATGGCGGAAGCGCGCAGTGTTGAGAAACCAGCCGAGTTGGGAACTGTGGTCAAAGAATGCATCCAGCCTATAATGGGGATGAATAAATCGTATATATAGAGAGACCTCGATAGACGTACAACTGCCGAGAGATGTTCGCAGGAAGTTCATCGATGCGTTCGGGGCCTGAGAGCGACGATCGAAAGGAGCCCGAGGAAGTACCTGAAAAAGTAAACACAATAATAATAAGAGAATGCTGTGTGTTGAACGAAGTTCAGAAGTACAAGATTGATGCGTACCAATAAGAGGACTGGATCCGTCAGATGCCCCGGAGGAGTGTGACAAAACGGTTCGCCGAAGTCCCTGTGAATTCAGAGACAGGGCTGAAACGGAACCTGCAGAGGACTGGGAGCGGTGCGAGCGAGCGCGAGGGTCAAGCTGTACGACGGGGCCCGAAACTGACGCGCTCCCGGGATTCTCCAGCTCCTGGATACGCGCCTGCAGGAGCGCGATGTTCTCTTCAAGAATCTGAGTCCTGTTGTGTGTTGAAACGTCAGTGTAGGCACATTCATCGTGTTTGTTTGCGTTGGCGCATTGGTTGCAGACGGGTCGGACGCCATCACATCGCTGCCAGACATAGTTAGTAACGTACCTGCTTGGAAGGAACCGCGACAGCCACTGCGACATTAGACACTCACCATCTTCCGTCGCCTAGACGAAGATGTCAATGCCTGCAACAATCAAACCCCTAATGAATACGTACCTGCAATTGGTGCATGCTTTGCCTCGCTGAAGCGCATTTGAAGAGCCTGAAGATATAGAGGGGGACGAATCCATCCAAGTACAGGAAAGTCGAGAACGAGATGAAGCTCAGGCTCAAGCAATTCGATGGTGCAAGGATTCGGCTACTGATGTATCTTGTGATCGCTTCCGGGTTTCATCCTAATCGAGCGGCGGAGACTAAACGCAACAAAAATGAAGAAGACTGCACAACCGCATCAATATTAGTGAATCTGAGAGCGACAGAAAAACGGCAGATCGTTGACCACCTTGTGCGGGCAAAGCACGTGCACAACCCTTCCGTGATCTTGCAGCCTTGCAGGTGTTGGAATTTTCACCTGCCAGCTCCTTTTTCAACGCCATAGCGTAGGACTTGTTTCCCGACATGCAGTACGTACTACGCGCAGCATCAGTATACAGAGCGTCAATAGTTCTGCCAGACGTTTTGTTCGCTGGGCCAATGACAGGGTCGGCACGAGTCGGAGCAGCCACCGGCGGACCGCACGGCCGGGGCAGCGCACAAACAAGACCAAGGTCCATTCCATGCGAGTCGGACGCGACACACTCTTCCTATAGTGATGGGCGAGTATTTCCCGAGACAAACCTGCTCCCTTACAGGACCTGGAACAGTTGTTCTTTTCCTGTGCTATTTACTGTAAAGCTTCCGAAGTTGCTTCTCTTGGTTTGGATGCCGAGCTGAGGCGCTCGCGATTCCGCACCTATATATATGATCGCGGTATTCAGCCTCAGCCTATTGCTGCTGCGTCTGGCGTTTGTCGTACGTATGTAGTCCATTAAGCTAACAGGCCAACCCTCTATCTGCGCAGAGAAAATGAACCCAATTCTTATCCCTCTTTCTTCGCCCAGTTTCAGCGACAGCAATCGTGCACTTCAAAACTCTTCATCTACCGATTCCTCGTCTACGTCGAACTCCCAACTATCATGACTTTATCTTTCAGAGACCGGATGTCAAACACTTTCTAGACTATGTGACTTACGTCAACGGCATAACAGAAGAGGACTCGCTTCCATGTCCTTCGTGGACGCATCGCCGACCCTGGCACGGCTTTGGCTGCACCTTCTAAAAAGAGAATGGGACAAAGAATTGATACGCGCCGGCTGAGGCCAGGTGTTTCTCGCGTGGCCGCGTAGCTCGGCAAAAAACCATGTGGCCGCGGCTAGCTCTTAGCCACGCGAGCGCCCTCCGCGACTCCGAGCAAGCGTCGGAGCGGGACCCTGCGCGACCGATGCCCGAGCTCAACGGACGACGGCGATGCTCATCGCTCTGAGGGAATGCGGCCCCCAAAATAATGACACGCGGCTTCTCTTTCCATGGACTCACAAATGGCTGCACAATGGCATACAGCACCAGGCATTTGGTGGGGAACCCCTTGGTTGCCACAGCTGATGCAACTGTCAAAAATCATTACCAAAAGTTCATCGTCGGAGTGATTACTACCTGGCGACATTGCTCTCACTGGCATAAATGACATGGTATCTTTTCACATAAATACTGAATATGTAGTAGTACTACAAGAATCTCGAGATACATTGAACGGGCACGAAGTGCCCACTCCCCGCGCATCTCGGCATGCGGCCTTTGCTGAACGAGCGAAGCGAGAGGTGTACGAAATAATTATATTCTTGCTTCGCATGGGTGCGAAGCACCCCATTGTGCAAGAATGGGCGCGTAGCGCCTCTGCAGTTGCAAAGCAACTGGCCCTTTATACTCGTAAGCTCGAGGAGGACTTGGCCTTGGTGGTGGCCACGTGGTTGGCATCTGCAGCAAAAACTGCTTGGTGTGTTTTCTTTTGACTGGACGCGTCCGTCGATTTATTCGAACTAACGATCATCTACCTGTTGGCATCTAGGAATTCGCCATGATGTCGTTTGCTCTCCTGAAGGTTGCCGTGTGGGTCCTTTTCTGTCATGCCTACCCGACAAGCTCAGAGGCACAGAACTTACTGAAGCTTTCCGAAGTAATGCATATCTTTGTCAGTCCAACAACCCTTCCACTCGTATGGACAGGTCGTGTCCGCGTTTTACAGGATAACAAGATATATATTCTGCACGGTAAAGCCGACTGCAGACGGAGCCTTGACGATATGATTCGGAACCTCAAGACAGGAGATATGATGCCGGTCGATATTCACGCTGTTGAAGACTGGCCTATATGGTCTTCTCGAGCGGCACAACTGGTCCACCCAAAAATCAGCCATGAGTACGAGGCACATCTCTTCCGATGGTCCGACACCCGTATAATGCAAGCCATCGTGATATTACACAAGAGTATGGCAGCCATGCAGACCGTCGTAATTTGGCAAGAGGTCATAAAAATGATGCCAGTATGTCGTCGTCTGCATTTACAGTTCTACTTCATTAAAGTCATTTTCAGTCGGCTGTTTCAGGACCCCAGTCATCGTGGACATGCTCCCTATGTATCATGCCGCGAGCTTGCATCAATACATTTTCAGGGTCCTCCTCCAACCAATGACAGTCGTTAATCTTCCGATATGGAAATTGAACGATACTCAATCGCCAATTCACATCAGTACCGAGTCTCAGACCTGACACTTGTTCTCTCTGTCGTTCTCCAGCTGCTGCAGTCCCCCAAGCTGTGTCGCGCGGATCTGAGCAGTCTCAATACTGTATGTGGAGCAGCGCCTCTCCCAGATGGCCCACGCAAAGGCCGTATATAACATCTGTCAAGTGCCCGAATGTTCGTTGAAGGTCGTCGTCTTGCCTCTTCTTCCTGCATGCCCGTCTGACAGTCCCACAAAGGCTATTGCATGTCTGAACAAGTGAGAACTCCATTCCTTCAACCGACCGCGTGGCTCACTTCCTCGCAGTGTCTTGGGTGTCTTTACCCCGACTTTCCCGGGTATGTTCGGCGGGCGTTTTGACAATCGCCCAGGCTTGTCAGGCATTCTCGTGTCCGGATTCGAGGCGTGCATCATGCCTGAAGACAGCAGCGGCGTTGAGATGGCGCAATTGCTAGTGTGTGCAGAATGCGTTGGCATGGGTTATCGGAAGGGCGAGGAAGCGATGAGGGACACCTTCGTACGCGGGGGCTGGAGATCGCTTCTAAGCCCATGCGCATGGGGCATTTTAGTGCCTATTGCATCTCCACGTGGAACGGGGGTGATCTCTTGACCTTTTGCTTGGTTACGTGGACAGGATTAAGGTACCGCCTTTTTCTCATCAGACACCCGGAGAGGCCTGACCATCGTATCAGGATACGCTGAAGGTGTCTGAGACACAAGTACTTCTCATCGAGTGAAATAGTGGACGTGCTCTTTCTCCACCTCGACAAACTCATCGCGGACGTGGCCATCGCCAGTGTACCAGGAAGTCTTTTACAAGATGAGAAAGTCTCGCGGGCATGGATCGTCCTGACGGACGACGGCCAACATCATGGGCCCGCAGCTGTATATCTGCTTTGGATGCATGGACCCTTTCAAAGCTAAGTCCGCCGAAGTTGTTACGTGGCGGAATCCAAATAACGGACGAGGTACGTTCCCTTGCCAAGTTGCTTGGGCTCTGTCACTTGCTGTTTGACCGCTCACATGCCTGCGCTTGTAGACTCCGAAGAATCCCGCCGGTAAAATCCTTGGGTGCGTCTTGCAAGACGAACACGCGAAAGCACAGCAATCGAACCGAAATGGCAGGCAAGCACGTCTATGATCCTCCGACGCCGTCTATGCCCGTCCGCACCGGATTCAAATGGACTTAGCAGCATCATGAAGGTTCTGAATTTCATGGCAAAGTTTCATGGCACACGCTTAGGGACTGTACCTGCGCCAAGCTATCGTGGATCGATGAAGAAAAATCGGTCTGAATCTGAAGGAACCGCGAGTGTTCGGCTGAAAGTCACCGTTGTGAGTCCAGACGCGAACCACTCCGAACGGGGCACCCGCGCGGCGGGATATCCGCATGCAGTCCGATTCAAAATTCCCGCACCGTATCTTGCTCTCAAACATCACGCCGTAATTACCGCTACTCACCTGGCTCAGTGGGACCCGACGTCAGAGAGTTAGCATATCTGCAAGGTAGGCAGGAGAAGTCGCATCCTGCAATCCTCATAACTGTAGGCGCATGGCGGCGCGGCTTGAGACGATTATTGGGCGCCCTGGTCCAACACAGCATCAATAAAGGCACATGGAGAAGAACTCCAGTCTGCATTGCCTCGCTGCGCAGTATCACGGCGCCATAGCGAGTAGATTACTTAATGGAAACCATATACGCATTGCACTGAGAACAGGATGCAGGAAAGAAAGGAAAACCAGAGTCTCAACTGATCCTCGGCCGAGTGCCAGTAACTCAAGGCCGTGGTGCCAGGTGGTGCCCGGCGATGCCTCAGATATCGGTCAACAGCATCCACTTTTCAAGTTCCCATCACCGAATTGCGACGAGCGGAGGACTTGGGCGTCAAAGTAACCAGCAAGATGCACAGGTGACAGTACTTGGGCGGATATGGAGCAGCTGATGGTTACTGTGGGAGACCGTCGGCATGGGAGATGTAGGCCCTCATATTTTTCTTTTGAAAATACAAAACCACAACGCATGCATATGCATCTTGTAGAGCAGGCCAACGACCGCGTTTTAAAGGCATCCTGAAGAAGTGGATAGGGATGCTGCAATGCAAGGATGTTTCGGGACCGAGAAGGTCAGTCTCGCACACGGACAAGTGAGGCCTGTGGATGACGTAATAGCCGGTTTCGGCAGAGTGAGTGAGACACAGCCCCCTCTCCGTCCCGCGCTCTGTCTCCTACATAAATGCATCTTCCCCGTCGACTGGTTCTCGACTTGAAAGCAGGCCTTTATTCTTGACCTCCACCTCCACATTGCTATCCCTTTGCTCTGCTCAACCGCTCTCCCATTTTCTCAGTCATGATCGGCTTCGTTGCTCTTACTTTGATCGCCGGCAGCGCCCTGTCCGTGTCTGCCCAATCGTAAGTGCCTATCTTCGCTGTTTAGGGGAGTTCAGTGTTGTCAACGCCTTCCATGACAGGTTCACGCTCTCAAACACATGTCAGACGACGTTGGCTGCCATTGCAGCCTCCACAGAAGGACTCTGTGTTAATGCCGCCGGCCTCATCCCCCTCAGCCTGGCCGGTGCTAACTCCTCTCTCGTGGGTCCCATCAACAGCTGGCTGGGTGGGGCCTGCTCTGCAACTGCTTGCAGCAATGACACGCTTCAGACATTCGCCCTTAACATCACTTCTGGATGCGCGAGCGATCTTATGAACATCGGAGTCCAGCCCAGTGACGACGATGCCATTGCCGCGGCTGTGCAGAAGTACTACCCGATGGTCCGTGAGGCTGCGTGCTTGAAAGAGTGAGTTTTGATGCTACCTTTTCTTCCGATGGTTTTGTCTGACTCTTCGCAGTAACAACGCTCAGTCGCTGTGTGTCACACAGACGCTGAACAATATTCAGTCATCAGCCGGGGAGCTCAGTCTGAACGGCATCATCTCTCTTGTGCCCAAGGTAGCATCCAATGGGCTCAGCGCTCTCCAGCTGACGCAGAATGCAACGTGCACCGACTGCCTTAAGGAGGTATACAATGTTGTGTCTACCGACCAACCGCAGTTGGTCTCGTCCGACATCAACTCTGCCATCTCAGGTCAATGCGGTGCTGATTTCATAAGTACGTCTTGCTACCTTGGGACGAAATAAGATCACTCATACCTGACAACAGACGGCGATGTACCTGGTAACGTCGTTCAAACGGCGAATGGGCTTTCGCTTGCAAGCAACGGCTCGAACGCTGCTCCTCGTGTATATGAGGCAGGTCATGCTGCGGCTTTGTTGACGGTGTTGGCGTCTGGCTTCGTCATCTTTGCTTAGGTGGACGGAGATCACATACTATAATAATGGACTCGGATATTCGTACCACCACGTGCACGGACACTGGTACTTACTATCAATTATTCGAGCTGCATTCTCAACGGCGCACGCTAGTTAATGGATAGCTTTGACAATATGATACCATTCCGTAGCGCAGCTCGTTCGATGTTACTTAGAGTCCATAATGTACCTTTTGCCTTGTGAACCAAGCTCAGGCTGAATTAATGGTGGATATGCGGCTGAGATTTGTACTCGGGAAGCTCCGGCTGCGCCGGCTGAAACCTTGCGTGGATATAGTCGAGAAGCTTAAGAGTGTGTGCTGATAGTAATAGCTTTCTGCTCGTCTACGTATTGCTGAGCAAGATAGACAATATTTCGAAGATCCTAAGCCATCAGAACTCTCAATAGTGAGTTGGAATGGAGTTCCGGACATTTTGTTTTTTCTCAAGTGACAATTAGTGTTACTTGACATCTTATGTGACTGCAACAAATTGGTGGAAACATTCAGATAGAAAAATATGAGCTGAGTGATGTTGGGAGACTGACAACAGTGTCTCTGAGTGTATGAACAGTTGAGATGAAAGACAAAGTGTTTGTCGACTGTTGAATATTGAATGCGGAGCACTATTGACCGCGCGACGCGATAGGATGTGACGGGACGCGACTCGCGAGTCGCGACGCGTCGCCGTGACCTGTCACGTCACTTGTAACACACGTTACGCATATGCTATTCCTCAACTGTCGGCAGGTAATGAGGTATGAAAATTGCTCGAACATCTCTGAGTGGTCTTATAATGCGTCTTGTGAAGAGAAATCCTATCTTTCGTTGAGGTTTACTGCGACGATAGACATGTCACATATGGGAGTGACGACGTGACGTTACAGGGCACGTGTCGGTCGGTGCCTGGTAATTTCGGGGGTGAGAGAAACCTTGCTCCACGCAAGGTAATCTGATGGCGGTCACACCGGGATGACGTCGTGACACATACTGCAAGGCTGCATCCTGCCACACCTTCAGGCTACCATCTGGCCACAAGGCTGGTGTCGTCCATCCATCCCCTTTTCAATCTGCGCTGCATCGTCCACTCTTACCATCGCCTAGACACCAGGCCCCTTTTCAACAAGATCCGCTTCAACTACCCTCGACGATGGAGGTGCAACCCAGCCCTAGCTCCCCACGGTCATTCACTATCCCCAAGCCAGAGAACGGATTGGCAGAATGGACGCAGAAGATCAAGGCATTGCAGCGCCAAGTCGATGCCGACGATGAAGAGGAACACCGAAGACTCGAGCAGGAGATTGCAGCCTCTCGTCTTGCCAGGGTCAGGAGGAGTGCAGGGTTCTCAAGTCGTTTGGGCACCGTCGACCTGCGTGAGTTCTGCCATTTCTTTTTCGCGGTGGATGGGATTGACAAAGGGCATCCTCAGCCAATGTTGACGATGCCAATCCTACCTCGGAGCAGGTAACGTCTTCAGAAGACCAGTTCGCTTCGAACAGGCAGATCGACCGCGCAGATGCTATGCAGAAGCTAGTGGCAAGTAGCCATAGGCCCTCCCAGAACGTTCGGCCGAATGCAAGCAAGCCACCGTCCTTGCAGACAAAGCCGGAACCCATCTCCCTGGCGGCATTCATGGGAGGGCGCGCCACTGGTCCCCGTCTGAATAGACATGCTGCCCAGCAGGACGCTCATGATCCCACACAATTCGAGCAGCGAGATTTGAAGAGCATTTCTGCCCCTCATCCCGTTTTCGGGCGAGGTGGAGTTGCAATGCCAGGTCTCGCTGCCAAGGGCAGGATACCCCCAGTCTCTATCGAACATTCTACATCGACTAGAGTGCCGAGCTCTGGACATGCATCCGATGTTGGATCCGTCAATTCAGGTTATAACTCAGACAGAGAAGGGAAGAGAGAACGGAGGATTAGCACAGGTGCAGCTCTGCGACGATATCAGGAGCACGTCGGACAGCAGGCCGTCCCGTCCCAGAAGACTGGGGGCGGAGAAAGGGAAACTCCTCGCGTTCGTACGTTCAGCACTCCGACAGGCACAGCTCCCGTCCGCACGACTCCCCCATTGCAACGCGCTATGAAGCCATCTGTTTCGCGGCCCATCACACCTGCATCGTCTCCTCCCGAGGCGCATACCTCCACACCTCCTGTTTACTCGAATGATTCTGCACCATCTTCCACAGCTCCCGCTTTAGCCAAGCCAACCCCACCCTCCGCCTCATTAATCCCGCGACAGACCACAATATCGCTGACATCCAGGCCGTCTTCAATCACCACACCTTCTCTCGCTCGCCCTATACAACCTGCGCCAAAGTCGCCCTCATTCATTCCGCAGGCGCCGGCTGCTCAACTGTCCTCTCTGGCTCGCCCTATACAACCTGTTCCGAAGTCACCTTCATTCCCCCAAGTACCTCCTTCTAAAGTACCCTCACCTGCATTCCTCCGCACACCGTTGCAGAAGGAGCCGACGCCGAGTATAAACAGACTGAAGGGTCGTGGTTTCGTGCAATCTATGGTCAAGGCTAGCAGCCAGCTCGAAGCATCTGTGACCAGCTCCCCCAGTGTTTCTGAAATGGGACATTCGGTTCCGGCCAAAAGGTTGACTTCCGTTGCTGAGCGGTGGACCCCGACGCCTAGTCCTCCTTCGCCGACAGCACTGAAGACATTGAAGCCACGCAAGTCGTTTATTTTCAAGCTAGCCGGGCCGCCTGGCTCCAATGGTTCTCCGAAGCCCATCGAGCCTGTTCACACTGGGAAGTCGCTCAAGAAGTCGCCTTCCGTCCCTGCTTTGAAAGCGCAGCACACCGGAGGAACCGAGGCGTCGAAGACTATGTCTAGCACTGAGGCGTCTCCACCTTCCGGACCTGCGCTCGGGTCGTCATCAACCATGATATCCTACATCAGACCCGTGAAGACTGGGGACGATCCCGCAACGTCTGCTCCGCCAGTTCGCTCGCGCTCAACTACCCCCGCGCCAGATGTGGATGAGTTAGGAGTGCGCGAGAGTGTTGTGAAGGAAACCCGTTTTGCACCATCTGAGCTTCCGTCGCCATCGGGGAAGCCCCTCAGTCATGTACGTTCTTTCTAGGAGATTTACTTACTATACCATATTTGCCTAATCTGGGATTTCCTGGACTTACTTTTTCCTTTGCTTGCTTCAATCGTTGAGTCCGTGCTTATGCTTATTGTGCGCGTTGAAATTAGCTTACCAAGGGCCGGGCCAAGAGGCCACGGAAGGCGAAGGGTGCGACTGTCACCTTCAAAGACACGGTAGAGGTTGGGCCTAGGGCAACTAATGTGGATACGGGCATTAAGCGTGAGGACGTACCACCTCTCAAGCCCGCATCCAGACCCTTGCCTCGTGTTCCACCAACCTCATTAATCGCTCCGAAAGAGCGGAGCCCAGCAGGCGTCGTCACCAGCGTGCAATCCATGGACGCATCTTCATCGTCGCCCTTGCCTCCCGCGGCGGCAGCAGCTCGCCGAGAGACATCTCAAGTCGGTGCTATCGGTGATAGGCGGGCAGATCAGCCAATAATGGGCGTCAAGGCCGTTCGCAAAAGCCCTTCCCCATCCACGAGCGCGCATCGGACATCGGAGACAAAAGGGAAAGAGAATGAGGAGGCGCGTGGGCGCGCGCTTCCTAGGCTGGCGGCCGTGGACAAAACAGAGGTCAAGAAGGCTGAAAAGTCGCCGCGCCCTCCACGCCGTCTGTCTCGCATTCCGAGTACTGGAAACCGAGCGACGGTCATGGACGTTGCTCAGGTCATGCATGCGCAAGTGTCCAGTGCCACTTCGGTGTCACCCGGTTCATCGCCGAAAGAAGAACGCACGGAGCTGTCTGCTCTGCGTGAAGCTCCAGCAGTCGTAAATGGCCCAGGTCCCGTAACGCGAAGAAAATCGAGCGATAGTCGATCTCCAAAAGGCCCACTGCCTTCTCTAAAGGAGGAAAGGATACCTGTTTCATCTCCCGCAGCTGGCACACGAAGTCGAGGTGCAAGTCTTTCCATGCCGAGCGCATCAGCTGCGTCAGACGCAGTCCATGCTGAGGTACACACTTCTAAAGCAGAAGCGAACAACATAATCAAAATCGGTAAGCTCTTCTGACGTGTGGTCTGAATGCTCATTGACAGAAAAAAGATCACGTCGATGATATTATACCCGCTATCAATGTTGGAAAGATACTTGAATTCAGCACTCCCTCGTTTACCCCGGACATCGGTATCAAGACAGTCTCCGTCGATGTGATGTCAATTGTGGCGGGTACAGCAACCGCCGTGATCCAGGATAGTAATATCTTCCATGAACCGGAGGTGCTTGCCATCATCCACCGCTTCAAGGCGAAGTCGAGCGGTCTAGTCGCCACTCGTGTTTGGGGTTGGCATGGGAAGCACAGCCAGCTGGGCGAACATGAAGATCGCAAGCTCAAAGATCTTGCCCGACATTACAACACTACTTTGGTACGAGAAAGCCACTCGGACTCTATGCGTTTTTTTTAATTGAGAACTGCTTTCTAGATACTTGTTCCCCAATGTTGTGAGCCGGCGGAGCTAGTTCACGTCCTAGGTGGAAAGCTCATTGTCAGACAGGTAGTTGAAACGCTTGTTTCTTTCCGTGATTTACTCACTGCTTCCAGGGTTCACGCTCACACTGGAGCCCGGACAATACGACGATGCATCTTGTCCGGAGTGAAACTGGCGTTATCTTTATCGATGAACATGACTTCGTATGTTTTGTGAATCTACTTTACTCGGCCATGTCCTAACCGCTTATTAAGGACATCGTCAATCTATGTTCTGGTTTCGCTTTTGTCTTTACCCTCCTCGGTACAGTCTATATCTGGCACGGTCGCGGCTCTTTGCCGCAGGAGCGTGATGCAGCAGTTGCATATGCTAGAACACTCGCGCCACAGGATTCGGAGGTGACCGAACTCCATGAACGCCAGAATGATGACGACGAGATGTTCCGAATGATGCTCGGCGAGAGCGGCCATGCCTGTGCTGACTACTGGAGATGGCGACCAACGACTGGGGTGGACTCCACAAGTCGTCTCTGGCGCGTTGACCCGGCGCAGAAGGGGGACAACATCGTAGGCTTCCATCTCTCGTGTCTCTCCGTGATTACTGACGGTGGGACCAGTGCATACCTGTCCCTCACTTGCGCATGGAATTAAGTCCGCGATCGCATGTTTACGTTATCGACTGCACCTGGGAATTCTTCATCCTCGTTGGACAAGATGCGCGGTCGAACAGACAAGCCATTCGTACTGCGTTGGCAATCGCAGAGGTATTTGGGCTGCTCGGCCTGCTTTGTCTTACTCGTCCAATTTGCTCATTTTGATATTGTTGCAGGAAATGTCAAGGGCGGTAGCTATCTCTCGTCCATTCACACCTAACGTACACGCTATTGTGCTGCCGTCGCAACTTCCATCGGACTTGAGACTGCGCCGACGAGACCTGGATGAAAGAATTCTCGTGGGTGATATTTCGCATCATTTTCGGGGTTTAGTCTAACGAATTCTAGAATGACCAAAACGTACCGGATCATATGAACATTGTTTCGTCACAACGAGGACTTGAAGACGTATGTGCAGTGTCAGTTGCTGTTACAGTGAGAGTCAATGCTGACAACCTCGATACCCCTAGCTGGAGAAGAGTTCATGGGAAAAACCCGCTTTGAAACATCCCGATATGCTTCCCTTGGGTCTACATCCATCTATGCTATCATGAGCATCTATGTATACACTATTTGCCGTATCTATTCGGACTCTGCGAAATGCTCAAACTTCCTCTGTAGTGGCTTCCTGACCAGAAGTTCTGGTCATGTAAGGTGAAACCATAAGTATACCAATTATGATACCTTTCTCCATCTAGCCCAGATGTGTCTGATATGGATGCACACGTAGATTCGACGAGCAAGTGAGAAGATGCCAGCAAGTCAGTTCCCTGCAGCTGTCGATGCAACATGCGCCGAGTTACCGCATATGGTCTCGGAGCCGCTCAGACTGCGATCTCGCCAAGATACGGAAGTCCGATGACTTCGTTCGCCGTTCTTCGACGTCCTATCGGCACCGTGGCACGTCGCCTAAAGCTCTGTTTCATTCACTGAGTCCGCCAGATTCTAGTCCTTCCATGCATTTTGGATGTCTCTCACGTGTCGCATGCCCTGAACCGTGCTCCTTTGTCACGCTCAGGCCATCTGTTGCTCACGCGCGATGCGAAGTGTCATGGATCTAGAGCTACGAGCATATGGGCATCGCAACGAAATACATGCTGCTCCTCTGCTTCCTACGTTCCCTGGGTCATCCGGGTGCGGCGAATGGCTTATCTGGTGCCCAAATTGATGCCCGTGAGCTAATCGTTGGCAGGTCTTGTGAGATAGAACGCCAGTGGTTTTGAGGCTGTTCCTGTCCGGCAGGGAAATCCTCAAGGCTAATTCGACACTTCACCGAATGCGTTGCCTGTATAAAGAGGCTCGCATATTAGTCCACGACTTCGCCACCCTCCAATCATGGTTTTCTGTCTTCGCGGTTCCCTGATCTCAGCTTTTCTGCTTTCCCTTGGGCTCGTCGGTGCACTTCCGTCTCCACCCTCAGATCTTGTAAAAGGGGAAGAATCATCCTCTATCGAGGCTAGAGCAGGAACATGCTTTCCAGCAGTTGGGTACCAAATGCCGTCGAGCCCGCCCGCCAACAACAATCAGTGGTGGTGCGATCCCAGGAACGAATATGCTTTCGTTGGTTTTAGTTATGAAGTTACGGCCTGTGAGTCGAGACTTCAATTTCAAATTTATCTGGACATAGGTCTAACGCCTGCGGTAGGCCAGAGTTTATCCCAGTTGCAGAAGGAATTCAAAGACATGCGCACCAATTTTCATTCTCGGTTTGTTCGTTTGTATGGTTTCTGCGATCGTAAAGGGTTCTAGTAAGTGATTTATGGTATCACGTTAGTGTCTCGGCGACTGATACAGAAAAAGTGATGACATAGTGACTGCTGCCTGGGACAACACATTAGGCGTCCACGCCCTGATCTGGGTTAGTCTTACGGATTCCTCGCTCACTGCCCACGTCGGCTCATACGCATCAGTTCGGCTTTGATGGCACAAATCAATGGATAGGCCGTCGAGACACCCTTTTTGCTACCCTCCATTCTAACCCCAAGGCGAAATTCGTGACCCGCGGTGTTCAGTTTGGATCAGAACCTCTCTATGATAACGTTCTTAGCCCCAACGATTTGGCAGCACAAGTGATCGCTGCAAAGGCCAACTTATACAGTCTGAACATTCCGGTCACCGTCAGCGAACTCGCTTACGGGTATCAGGAGCGCGGCGGTGCGCAGAATGTCCTAGATGCATTGGACTTCATCAATATCCACATGCTGCCATTCTTCTCCCAGGACGCTTCAACCGGTAAGTCGTAAGTTGGTTCACTGCTTGATAGCATAAGCTTAAATCAACTGGTCCTAGGTGATCAAGCGTGGCCTCTGGTCGAGAATGATCTTAACTGGTTCATACAACACGGCAAA
Source organism: Hericium erinaceus (assembly GCA_006506795.2). NCBI lineage: Eukaryota > Fungi > Basidiomycota > Agaricomycetes > Russulales > Hericiaceae > Hericium > Hericium erinaceus. Next base: position 1,920,854 of record CM021172.1, on the reverse strand, counting down.
GGCAAGAAGATGTGGTTCGACGAGGTATGTACTGTCTTCCCTGGTTATGCCGACAAATCCTAACGCTCTTGATGCTAGAATGGCTGGCCATCAGTGACATCGCCTAGCGTCCAACCCAACAGCCCGAACGCGGTCGCTAATATTCCGAATGAGCATGTAAGCAATGTCTGCTCGCAATGCTATTTTGCTTCTGAGCACGGTCCCGCGTAGGCATACTACACCCTGCTCGATGAACACTGCGAAGACTTGAAAGCAGTCACCGGTGGTGGCATCAGTTGGTTTGCGCACATTTACTCGGACAACCAAGAGCCCGGCTATGGCATCTACAACAGCGCTGGACAGCTGAAATTCCCGTTCAAACCAAGGACGGCGTGCTAAGTGGGCTCATGTAGCGTACTTATCTCAAAGAAGTGAAAATCGCGATGGTGTATGATGAGGCATGTATCCATAATGTATTATTTAGCCGGGGGTGTCTTCAGCCAGCAACATTGTCACACCACCTGTGTCTTGCCTGAATAAGAACCCACTCTCACATCGCGTTGAGGACTCTCAAATTAAACGATGGTACGTCAAGAATTCTGGCTTTCTCTAGCAGCTCCCGAACTATGTTTTTGCTTCTCATTTCGGTTGGGATCATCGCAAGATCCGCGATAAGTCCGGGCGGGACGGCCCGTCTAAGCTGCACCCCACCCAAATAACTTTCAACCACCACCAAGACGCAATCTGCATATTCAAACAGCCACATCGTCACCCCGCGGACGTCGAACGAACAAGAGAGACAGCCAATTGAGAGTCACCAGCTATATTCGAGGGTGAGGCTGGTGAGGCCCCAGGAACGGGACTTGGAGCACTGGCTTCATGCGGCGTATCTGGTATATCATGAGTACAACTTACCAGAACTTACCTCGAGCTGTCTGTCATTGAAGCTTTCAGGACCTGGAAGGCCAGCCCCGAGCCTCGAGCTATGGAGCGAGGGACGGCATAAGTAATAGTAGTACTTTTATGCCTATCGGGGCGACGTGAGCATGGGTGTTGGGCTAATGGCAAAAGAATGACGACGGATGTAGTCTGAGATGCGCCATTAGATTGGCTTGTTTTGACAAATTCCTAATTTGATATTCACCAGCGTTCTGTCGAGTCGCGTTTATGGCATGGATAAGTCTCAATAACCCTTCAGATGCGCGAATGCGGTTCCGAATGGTGTCCGCGGGAGAGTGCGGGAGTGTATGATCAGCTGCTTTTACGTTCAGTGAGGGAATAAACCACAAACCTGCATAGAATTTTCCTTGCTTACTGCAGTGACGGTCTGGACAGTGTCTGGCCAGAGGCTCTTAGATCTGTGAGAGTAAGTACCGTCGTCAGGAAGCATGGAGCCTTCGGATAAGTACAGAACGGCAAATGCCGAGCTGGCTTTCAAAATCCAAACCAGATGTCCTCCGCCTTCAATTTGGACAACGATTGTTCGACTACATACTGTCTCCATGTTCTATCGCAAAGGTTTGTCAGGCAGAGAAGTTTAATCGCCCCGAAATTGGGTCGAACAGGCCAGTTTTTGCGCAATACAAGCCAGATGCTCACTATCAAAACCCATCTTCCGCTGCCGGCTTTGTGTCATTTTGATTTCGGCGTCTAGGACGGTTTGCCATATCCTTGTCTTCTCACTGTGGTATCTCACTGAACAGCTTGAGTCTATGTATAAAACTCCATGTACGTCTGGGTGCTTTCAAAACCTTATCTGTTCCATTTTTCATCATGGTTCGCCTCCTCCGCGGTGTACTGGCTTCATCGCTGCCATCCTTGGTTTGGGTCGAAACTTCCTTCGCATTGCCGACTTGTAATACTGACGTGGAAGGACAATCTTCCAATTCTTCTTTCTCAATTAGTACACCGATTTTTTCAACTACCACGACACTCAGTATCCTCGCAAGCCCTTCCCCCGACCCCAACTCAGTGCAGCCTTCGAGCTCGAGCAAATCCTGCTTCCCCGCCTTGGATTTCAAGATGCCATCATCACCCCCGAGCGACAATAAGCATTGGTGGTGTAACATGGCTGATGAATATGCCTTTGTCGGCTTCAGCTACGAGGTCACTGCATGTGCGGCCTTTACACTTATCTTTCGGATGCCATGTCTTACCCAACGTTTAATACAGGCCAAAGTCCACAGCAGCTTCAGAAAGAATTTAAGGACATCCGAAATAACTTTACATCCCGCTATGTTAGGCTTTACGGTGCCTGTGATCGCAAGGGCTTCTAGTATGTTGATTCTGTCGCTGCTGTGGTCTGGTCATGACTGATGGTTTTCACTGCAATATAGCGACGACATCGTGGAGGCAGCTTGGGACAACTCCCTCGGTGTACACGCTCTGGTCTGGGTCAGTGGGCCTCCTCAGAGACGCTGGCCTCTTGACTGATGGTCCTTCAGTTCGGCTTCGATGGCTCTAGTATTTGGAAACAGAGACGCGATACTCTCTTCGCATCGCTTCACAACAATCCGAAGGCCAAATTTGTAACGCGGGGCGTTCAATTCGGATCGGAGCCTTTATTTGACGGCGTTTTAAGCCCTGGGAGCCTCACGACGCAAGTGAAAGCAGCGAAAGCCAATCTCTCAAGCCTGAACATCCCAGTGACTGTGAGCGAGATGGCGTACGGATACCAGAAGAATGATGGGGCCCAAGATGTGCTGGATGCCCAAGACTTTATCAACATCCATATGCTACCTTTCTTCGCACAAGACGCGTCGACCGGTATGTATTATTGTCGGATTCAGCCGAGACCTTTGATCAACCATCTGTTCCCCAGCAAACAAGGCATGGCCCATAGTTGAGCGAGACCTGAACTGGTTTGTCACACACGGGAAGGGAAAGAAGCTGTTCTTTGACGAGGTATGTGGATTAGTTTCCCCTCGAGACACATGCTGACCTCGGTCGATGTTAGAACGGTTGGCCCTCGGTGACGTATCCCGGAGTTCAGCCCAATAGCGCAGCTGCTGTCGCGGATGTCAAGAATGAACGAGTGAGTCTCTCACGTATGAAGACTGATTGAGATTCAATAATCGGCGTCGCAGGCGTATTACACTCTCCTTGACAATCACTGTACTGATCTAAAGAAAGTCCCCGGAGGCGGGGTTGGGTGGTTTGCCCACATATACTCTGACGATCAAGAACCTGGATACGGCATCCACGACGACTCTGGGCAATTGAAGTTTCCCTTCAAACCCAAGGCATCTTGCTGAATTCATGTTCAATCATCGACGAATCGCTTCAAACGAAGCCCGCCACTGTCTCCAATATCTGAGTCGCATCGGCCGTCATGAATACCTCTTCCATATAACCTTTATCCTCGTCCTGGAGATGTATGTGGCACGCATGGAGACTGAAAATATCAAGGATGCATGTTGGTTGCGGTAAATAAGAGATGTACGTATAGTCATGCAAGTATGATAATAGTAAAAAGCTGCAGTATGGACATAAGTCATGGTATAAATAACAAGCGAGCGTACACTGCGGTAGTCAAGAAGATACAGTATGGGGTCGAGGTAACAAGGTCTGGGGATGCATAGATGCGCATCACGCGTACCACTTTCCAGAGTTTCTCGTCTCCTGCGATCTTGGACGTTGAGGGATGATGGGTTCGGTGATGTTGAATACCTCTATGGCAGTCTTCGCAAATCGTAAATATCTAGTTTCACAGGACCGGGGACTGCAGACACATACCTTCCAAGTCTCCATGTCAAACTCCAGGACCATCTGTTGCTTTTTCAACCCTTCCTGATAATCGTTATCATTAGGTTGCTCGCAGATGTCTACAGAAAGGAATAAGCAGTCGTTGCATTGAATCGATGCACAGCGTACATATCATTGGCTCTCCAGTTTCGAGGTCAACGGCACATTGACCATCTCGTATGAGAAAAGACAGGTAGAACATGTTCTCTACTGACTGTGCGAAATCGTTCGGGTTGATGATGAACTTGAAAAGGTTCACTGCGCCTTGTTCTTCCAGCATTTTCCGTATCTAAGCGGATTGGGTGAGGGTGGATGAGGGTGGACGCAACGCAGGAAAACATTGATCACGCACTGTAACTACGTTCTTAGACGTTTCGTTCTCGGAACGTTCAAGATCCTCCTCTTTAAGTTCTTGAGGCTTAGTTTCGTCTGCCTTGTTCTTCTCTAATTTGGCACGCTTGGTCGCGTTGCGCTTCTTTTGTTCTAGAGAAAGAGGTCCCAGCCTTTTGACAGTAAGTGAGCATATCTGAAAACGTGAGACGTATAGGAAACGAACATGAAATCCATAGCGGGAACACGTCTACTCTTTGCCAGTGCCTTCCTTCCGATTTTCTCCCAATCCAAAGGTATATCGACGTCACCATCTTCCACGTCGGAGCCTTCTGATAAGTTACCTGAGCCCCTTCTGCCGCCCATGAAGGTGATCAGCTTTGATATGAAGTCGTCGACATCAAACGCTCCTGATCCAGATTTCATAGCACGCGCTTTGGCAGCTGCGTGAGTCGTAGCATCAAGAAGGAGGTTCGAGTCCAAGATCGCCTCCTGCGGCTGGTAGACTAGCAAAATAACAAAGTCGCTGTCAAAAGGTGGAACGCGCGAAATACATGGACGACGAGCATGCCTTTCTCGAACAATTCGTTTGCAGCATGAACTCTGTCTATAAGCTGCTGCGCAGTATAGTCGTTTGTATTGCCTGCATGGCTAGTGAGGATATGAAACCGTCTCTGAGAGGCACACATACCAGTCGGGACTAAAACCCGGTATCCCTTTCGGACCTGTCGCTTTTCCTCAGGATCTTGGTCTGCGTCGAAACCGCCTTTCCTGGGGCTGCCCATCTCAACGTCCGAGCCTGCCATCGGTGAAATATACGAGAGAGCGACAGCACAACGAAGGGGAGAAGTCAAGGAGACGCAGACGGTTGTACGCGGTAACAAAGAGACATGCGCGCGTCGTTGTCGACTGTTTGGATGCGTGACACGACGTGAATGTCACGGTCACTCCCCCTAAGCTCTCGACCCTCAGCGGCCTTAAATCGTACATGTTGACTCTCGTAAGTACGTCGATGATCGCAATCAATTAACTGAAGGACCCCGCGAGTCCACCGATGGAACAAATACATGGCCATGTTGGCAAACAGTCAAGAACTTGAACTTGCACAGGCTTCTCCAGCTGCATATCACTCGGCCATGTCATTTTCACTGCCATTTCCATACTTTACTTTGTGAAGGGGTATTGGCCATTAGCCTGTGTTACTGTACAATGCTGCGTTGAATACAGCCCCTCGTCCTTATGAACCAAACTGCGATGCGGGTAAATAACAGTATGATAGACGTAGTAGGTCACTTACTGCAATCAGGTAAGACTCTGCGACGGTACGTGCGCGAGCATTGAGACTCAGTTTCATCTCGCTGATCTCCCTATCTACGTCTTCCATGAACCTGGCAGAACAAAGTCACTCAATGAAGGCAAGGAACAGCCGTATGGAAACACATACTGGATGATGAAATCAACAATCTTGTGCTTCAGCATCGTCTCGGTCTGGAAGTTGGTGATAAGGAATGAGATGTCATAACCCTATGTAAAGGAGCGAGAGTCATTAGCCATTATTCCGCCCTATGCACCAAATACACAACTCACCTTCACAGGTTTTCGCCGCAGCACGATAAAGTTTTCAGCCCGTTGCATCATGAATCGAGTGAATTTGTGGCATAATATACGCTCAATCTCGTCCGCTTGCTTGATCTTGATACTTAACCGGATCGAGTTGACAGATGATTCGATGAGTACGCGCTCGTTCTCATTACGCGAGATGATCAAAGGATTGAGGAGGACCTCCTTGGAACCACTACAAACTGAGGAATTAGAGACCCTGGCAATGAAAAAGTACGTACCGAACTTCGACCTCGGGCTTGTTGTGACGCTCAACGACCTACAGACAGACTATGAGGAATATGATCAGATGTAGCTTCGGGGCGAAAGTACCTGGGAAGAGAAGTTCTCCAGCGTCAGCGCCGCAGTCAGCGTTGACCGGACAGCAGCAAGATAGGGTCTCAGGACATTGGACTGTGAAAATAATATTCAATTATGCCTTGCTCGACGATGCAACGCTGAGAAGGTGCGCACCATCGTGAACTTGATCGTGAATGACGGTGATGAGCAGAGTAACAGGCACTTGAAGCGGAGTTTGAATTACTACGCGGCCTTCGGTCAAAGTTTCCTGAACGCGTCTGTCTCGATCAAAGCCTTTTCCGCAAAACCGTGTTTTTTCCCTCTTCCTCAAAAATGGTCGTTGCTGTTGCAGTTTGGTGCGTTCCTCGATGTCTTTGTCGCGTAGCAGACATCTCACGGGCTGTGTAGGAGTCTTGCCGTTACTCCTGGCGAGCCGCAAGCCTTCACGCCGCAGGCGGATGTCCGAATCACGAACGTAGCCCTGGGTGATGAGCTCCAGGACGAGAGCGGCAGGACAACCGTGAAGCTTCACTACAATAAGCCTGTCAACGTTGATGACGATGAGGCGGAGGAGGCTCAGGGCGCTCTGGAGACTACGGTTCTAGGCTCCTTGATTCCTGGAAAAGTACGTATTTCTACAAAAGTCATGCACGCGTTGACTTCAATATTGATATTTCGTTCACCTCGTCTCAGATTGAGCAATCTGTTGTGAATGTGGTTTTGGAAGAGGAGGAAGAGTTCCTATTCGAGGCTGTCGGAAAAAAGTAAGGTTCCATGGACTCTGCCGGGACATTCACGTCTAATCTCGCTACAGTACTGTCTACTTGACAGGAAACTATATCGGTATGCCTATGGAGCTCATTGAAGCTCGTTGCTTCTAAATCGATCCACTCATCTCTTTCGCCGTCAGACCAAGCGCCCGACAATGTGCCGTTCAACGACGAATCGGAGGGAGAGGAAGATGATTTTGACCTTCGCGATGTCAGTTCGGATGTCGAGGTTGACATGGCTGAGCTTGACGTACCCAGCGATGCCGATGCAAGGCGAGATTTTACCCTTCCCGGCCTGGTATTTGATTCTAATACCCATTCAATTTCAGCCGCTTCGAGGAGATTGAAGAGGCGCCGTCGAAATCCCTCAAGCGCCCACGTGGCTCGGACGTTGCAATGGAGACTGGCGAGCCCTCGGAGAAGCTCTCCAAGTCCCAGCAAAAAAAGGCCAAGAAATTGAAGGCTGAAAACGGTGCACCTGTTCCGGTGGACGAGAAGTCTGAAGCCAAGGCTGACGGTGCCACCAAGAAGGAGAAGAAGGAAAAGAAAGAGGAAAAGAAAGAAAAGGCTGCCTCGGAGGGCGACATGAAGGTGTTGCCCAGTGGCCTTAAAATAAAGGATGTCAAGGTTGGCACCGGCCCGCAGGCAAAGAAGGGCCAGGCCGTATCCATGAGGTACGTCGGTAAGCTGCAAAATGGCAAGGTCTTCGATTCGAACACGAAAGGAAAGCCAGTGAGTACTCTCGCGCCGTCAGTCGTATTTAGCTAAGGCTAGCACACGATGTCAGTTTACCTTTAAGTTGGGTAAAGGCGAGGTCATCAAAGGTGCGCCCATCTGGTATGCATGTGGTCTTCGTTTCATTTACAACTTGATTAGGTTGGGATGAGGGTATTGCAGGCATGCAGGCCGGTGGAGAACGCTTGCTGATCGTTCCGCCGAAACTGGCCTACGGAAGCAGTAAGAGTGGACCCATTCCGGCGAACTCTACTCTCACGTTCGGTGCGTTAATGCGTTATATATATTTCATTTTACTGAAATGCTCTTTCCTCAGAGTGCAAGCTCGTCGATCTGAAGTAGATAGAGCTGGTCGATCGTTCACTCGACGGTCTCCCATATATACAAAATGTCATTCAAATCTATTGCTTTTGCGTACCCCACATTGTGAATGACTGAACCCGGGAGACATATGGATAGTAGTATGAATGCAACAAGCATCACTGCGGACCCAGCATGCGAATGCATGGTTCTGAAAATTCTCGGAGCGCGGACTGTCTCACAGGTGAGGCTGCAGTTCACAGCGCGAGATAGCCCTGAAGGCAGTGAGGTCTCATGGAATTAAATAAGAACGCGGGCCTCGCAGCTAACGCGGTCGTTTATTTCAAGGGCAGCAGTTTCTAGCATCGACAGAGGGATACTCAGATACGGCCAATAAATTTCAGCGTCTTTGACGAAAAGCAGGATAGTTCATTTGCCGATAGGGCCACCGGGTACATGCTTAAATAGTTCCTTTCTTGAACCGTCGGTCAGATACCAAAGTGCCGTTCGGCTGAACGTTGACTAGCCACTTTCTGCGTCTTGACAACAGCCGGGGAAACTCAAAGTTTCGCTCAAACTATAGAAAGTAGCTAAGCAGTGCTCTCTTCGACGTGATGGAACGGCACTGTACGTACTCAAGCCTGCAGGCAAATGCGATCATGTTCTTGTCATGCATTCCTGTCATGCGCCACCACCGCTTCTCGATTCTAGTGACATGTTGACAAGATGCCGGTCTGGGACGTGCGCTGTCCGCGTAGATAGGGCGAAGTGATGCACGCCAAATCCATGGAAAGTTGGCATACGATCTGCGACCGGACGAACCATCACGCATAGCACATGCAGTTGAGATAGGGCTCAGCCTATAGAAGCAGACAGCGGTAGTATTTGAACTAGGTTGGTCTGAGACCGTCCAAAGCGAGGACATGAGGATGATTCTGGGAAGCTTTGGCGCCAAGCGACCACATGCGATTATTGCGCTTCCTCCGATCTAGACTCTGGCTTCATGGGCCTTCCAAACAACGCTAAATCTAGTTCATATGAGTACATTCTCCGTGAACGCGCTGAATCTGAGAGCGAACACGTACAGTGATGAAGTGAAAAAATGCAGATACAGACGCAAGCCAACCCATAAAATCCAAAAATCAGGCTCGATCTTCAGATGACCGGAACGACACACCCCAGAACCAACAATATGCTGACAGCGTCCGTTTGAGCGCCGCTATCCGTCCGTTCATCACATTGCTCGGGAAGGCTGCAAGATAAAGCAATGTTGCATCGATGGCCGGAGAAAAGGGATCGTTGTGAAGAAGCAAATGAAGACAATGAGGAACGCACGCACGTAGTCTGTCATGACCGTCACTGAAAGCAACCGAAGCTCTCTGCTATCCACACGTACGCAGCCTCCCTCATTTCGCTTCAAACTCGTCGCTGCAGTGTATCGCGGAGAAAAGCCCCCTTGTCCAAACCGTCCGCAGTGTTACCAGTTCAAATCTGTCCTGGCTTGTGTAGTCAGCGGAATAAACCCCTATAAAGTCATCAAAAAAACGGCAGGAAGTTTTCCTTCCAAGCTTCTTTCCGATATTGACGCCTTGCGCTCGTAAATGAGGTTGTCGTACATATCCGGAAGGAATCTCAAGAATGAAGCCGCGGAAGAACGAGGAAGACCAACGTGTGCCAGAGGAGACAAGAGGACGAATTTCGGGGCGTGTCCGACCGAACAGATGGTCGACAAATTGCCCAGACGGTTGCTATCCGGTGAAATTGGACAGACACGAGCCAGGCCTGCAGGCAGCACCGCTCCGGGTCAGCGTTGCATTGTCCTTCCATGGATCCGATCGGAGTAGCGGTTTTCGAAATCCCCCAAATCCGTCCTCAACAATGTGGGGCCGGCCTTCTCCTTGACAATGCAAAGCCGTGCTCGATTGATCGTGATAACTCAGGACTCTACCCTTCGGCCCCAAGGCCTCGTGCCAGACGAGCTGCCGGGTGTTCCTGTCGCCCACGCTGAATGCGGGCCAAATTAGCGATCGCATTTGTCTATCGCAGGATCGATGGTAAGCCTCATGATGGACTCACTTTTGGCTCGATTTTCATCGGCCAGAATGTATAAAGGGACTCTTACCGCCGTTCAGGACTTTATCAAGCCCCTCATAATCCTCACCGGTTCCCGTCCCTCTAGATTCAAATCTTATCCCCTACTCTGTTCTCGCCATAATTCTGGACCGCTATCTCTTGATGCACTATGAGGAACTCTGGTCACTGAAATTTCGATCTCCACTGGTCGGCAGGAGCATACAACTAGCTCCTCCTTCATAGAAGGAGGTTCAATCGCCGCTCCCGCATATGGGCCTTGCGCAGGGTCTTGTGTATGGTCATGAAATGGATACCACGAGTATCTCTCCTCGTCATTGCGCTGTCACCTATTCGATCTTGTCCTTCCAGCGTCATACACAGGGACTGGTGCCATACCGTCCACGCTGTTCGTGCTCAGTGTCGTGGGCAGACGACAGTCGTGATAGGATCTGGGGCCTCCCTTCCCTTGGTAACATGGACTTCTTACGGCTTCCACCGTTATGCTGTGGATGTCGTTCAGAGACCATACCATGGGAATGGAAGAGGCTCCAGACGTAGGCACCGCTGCTGTCCGCCTCCGCACATGCTTCAGGATGCGACGCAATACCCGACCATCGCCGTCCTTGTTTCCTTTGCGACACTTGAAGCCGTGGATGAATCGGACGATGGCTGCAGTCTTGGAGTCGGCTGCCCATCTAGAGTCTGTTAACTTATATGCCGTGAGCACCTATACCAAGTCATTTTTGAAAAGCGTTCGACAGATACAGACCTGATTACTTGCCAGAGGAGCGATCCACCAATGATTCCTTGATCTGACAACTCAATTGAAGCACCATATGCGCCGCGTCATTTTTGGCTTTCCGAGTAAGGAGTAAGTTAGAATGTCGATTATCAGTACAATTGTAGAATGCTGATATCCCTTACGATTACTAGTACAACCCGGACGAGTTCATGGAGGATTAACGGGAGATATGCATGCATCGCTCAGGAAGGTGGGAGCTTCTTTGAACTTGAAGAGTTTCTAAAATGATCATCGTAATCTGGGCATGTGAGGATGCCGTACGTACGATCGAATTCGCCGCTTTCTGTTTTCGTGGCCGCGGCGTCTTCCGCTTCTTCTCCTTCCTCCGTCCCACATTTTGTCGTTTTGCCGTCGCCTTCACGGTCGTTTGTTTATTTACCAACCCTACCCCCATCCAGATGGCAACACAGACGACAGCAAGTTAACGAACGCCATCTTTCGGAGCTTGGGGAGGAGAGACAGATGCGATCGAGGGCAGGGCGACGTGGGTGGCGCCTTTGAACCCCGTCCCACAAGGCTGGCAGCTAAGATCTTAGCGAGAGGACGCCATGTATGTAAACCATGTCTTCTGCTATTTTCTTCGTGAATAGAAAAGTCCCGAATATTACTCGGGCCCTCGGGCTGTCTCGCGATGCAAGTCTGGACCATTGACGGCCTAGTGGCATCAACGATTGTCCAGAACATGGCTAGCTATTGCAGATATATTCATCGGAGACCCCAGTTGTCGTCTGCTTTCTACTCATCGACGGTAGAAGGATCTAGTTAGCAGCGAAAGGGCTCCAAGTCATCTTTACTTTGCATCCGCGACTGATTCCTAGTAACCGATCCTGGGTGAATTCCTTCCTCTATTTCTATCTTTCGTGCCTACTTATCATCATCTCCAGCGCTGCGGACGTCCACTGCCATACCGAGTCTTTCCTGCATCTCATCACCGCCTGTAGAGGCATTTCGACATCCTCACCGCATAGCCCGTGAACGCTTGCAAGGCTTTGATTGAGATGGTCATTCGCGGAGTTTCCAAAACTCAGCCACCAATGACCATCTTCTACTCACGTGTTCGATTTTACATATTTCGCCCTGACAATGACATAAACTCATAGACACCGGATTGTACAGGTTGTATACAGGTGTATTGGCCTCTGTACGTTGTCGATTTGTAGGAGACTGGATTAAACGCGAAATTTCGAGAATAGAAATGACAAAGATCATCGATTGGCCAATGCGAGAGTCCTACAAATATAACATCACATTTGGTACAAGCCGCGCTCCGCTGAGTCTCTTTAAGCAGAATGCAGAAGATAGCAGTCGAACTTCCTACGGCCCACGCGAAATAAGAGCCTAGGCGAGTTTACCAGGGACTACAGGAACAGAGCTCGAGAGTGCACCGTCGACGGCCAGGTTCTGCCCATTCACGTAGCTGGAATCATCTGTGAAGAAAGTTAGAGAGAAGGCGCCGAGCAATTTTGCTTTGCCACAGCAGCGCTCACCAGACGCCAGGAAGAGAGCAGCTTGGGCGATTTCTGCGATAGCAGTCAGCAGTTAGAGCTAATGGATATCCAGATGTATCTACATACCTTCTGCAATGCCATATCTTCCCATTGCATTAAGCTGTCCAATTTTGGCCGCGTTGCCTCGTTTACGCGCATAGTCGAACACACCGGCCGTCATACCCGTCTCAATGAGCCCGGGGCAGATCGAATTTACGCGTATGTCGGTCCTTTGCAGTTGCCAGGCGCTCGTCTTGGCCATCGAGTTGACTCTGAATCCACAGTGAGCACGAAGGCGTGTACGCCTCATTGACAACTTACGCGGCCTTACTTGCGCTATCTACAAATCGGGAACGCGTCAGTCTCCATATAGCTTAGTGCGTAGATGAGCCGTACAATCCACCGACCCTGCGCCTGACTGCAAGCCCGCAACTGATCGTCGGAGATCAGAATATCAGCAATACAATGTCATAGTGAAGAGAACATACCGGAAGCGGTGAGGATGATGCTGCCTCCGCTGAGAGGTTTGCCCCGGGAGGCATTTGACTTCTTCATAGCCGCCGAGGCATATTTGACAGCTAGAAAGCACCTACGTCGCGCCGGTCAAACGAGGTAGGAATTCATCTATAGACCGCAACATACGAAAGCGCGTTCACCCTCATCACCTCAGTGAAGACTTCCGCAGAGGTGTCTTCTACCAGTGCTGCGGTTGCGATACCGGCCTAGGTATATGTTCGTGAGGGATGAGTGCCATCAAATGTGGAACTCCTACATTTGCAAAGAACACGTCCAGGCGCCCTTCCTCCTGTAATGCCCGTTCACATAACCTCGAGATTGTAGTCTCGTCAGCGGCATCACCCTGTATGACATCCACCTGGCCATGAAGCATCAGCAACTGGACCGCCCAAACGACATGTAATCAAAAGCACCTTCACGTCCGGATACGACCTCTCAATTGTGGACTTCAGATCGGGCAGGTTCTGAGCCGAGAAATCCATAAGATACAGGTGTTTGGCTCCTGCGCACGATGTTAATCTGGGGCTGGCGTCTAACCGCAAACTAAATGAAGAGATCGTACCCTCATGTGCGAACAGGAGAGCCGAGGCGCGACTGTGCAGCACAACACAGGGTCAATGGTTTGCTTGCTGTCGTTGCAACGTGCGATACGCACCCGATGCCCTTCACCGAGCCCACGCCCGTGATCACGCCCACCTTTCCCTGGAGTCGCGTGCCTCTTGGTGTCTGCTTGAGGTGAGACTGGATCGATTCGATGCGTGCAACTGTGCGCTTGTACTGGTCCTCCAACGAGGCTTGCTGCTTCACCACAGGCACGATAACGGATGGTTTCGTCGAGGACATGACAGATCCTGGCGTCGAGCTCTGGTGTCTTTGTCAAGGAGAGCGCAAGTCAATTGGGGTGGTCGAACAGAGAGAAGAACGGGCATGCTCAGACGCCGAGCACTGCGAGTGACAGAATGTGATATCAATTGAAGCCGGTTGCGCGTTACTGTTCCTTCCCGCCAATTGCCAACTGGTGGAAAGCGCCCAAAGCCGCTACGTATACCCAAAGCAGGACACTTTGCAGGACACGTCGCGTGTACGTACTTGCTCTGCTTCCACTACGATCGCGATCATCATTTCGTTTGATTCCTTTTCGTCACTGTTGAAGATGCTTTGATCTGAACAAGGTCTGCAATGTAGAACCTCAAGCTTATTTATCTCAGACACGTCGATCTTGAGGCACGCAGGTCGAGTCAAAGTCACGGTGTCCGTTCTGCCTTTGCGAGACTGAAAAATAGATAATCCTTCCTCGAAACCTTTTCCTCTACCAAACCGCCAAAGTCAGCTGTTTATCATGCACATATGGCCATAATCACTCCTCAAACGTTACTCGAGGCTTAAGCCGCCTTGGAGAGCTGGTAATGGATCCGGCGGCAGATTTTTCGTGAATATACTACGGAGTAGTATGTAAAGACAACTTGGAGCAGACCAGCGTATGAAGTAAGTGCCTTTGTCTTTTACAAAGCAATCCGATATCTTACGTTCTCCTCTCATCTGGGATGATATAGTGAATATTATACATGCGATGCAGCAGGTTGCACATCTACGGAATGGGTGCGGATCTGTCAGTATCAGCGGTGGCGATATTCTGAGCGCAACTCCGCCCAAAAATAGCTCTTCCGAGGCCATCTGTTATATAACATGACATGAAAAGCACTTCGGACAAGAGTTACGCACTATTCGTCTGGTTTTTGAATATGTTCGTCTGACTGGTAAGTATTCTCCATGACATTGTGGCAGTATTGTGCAGACTCGTCTCCTACCGCTTTAACCACGAAGTGTAGCTTTTCGATAGCTAATATCGTTGTAAAGTATGGGGATGCACATATTTATCATTCCTGTCCCCTTCTTTAGGTATGCACGTCATGTGTGCAGATGCCGTTTTCTAGCCGCCGAGGCATTTGGATAAGAAGCGGCGAATGGGGGCGCCCCCGTGGGATGGAGTCATCACCCTACGTCCTTCTACTGTCTTTCATCAGACCTCCCTCACAGTCCACACGCCTGCGAGTCCGTCAAAGTGTCAAATTCTCAGGGGGGATGACAAGATACTGGAAGATTTACGAAGACGAGCTTTACATGCTCGGACACGGCCTGCCTATCTGGAAGGCAGAACCATTTTCTCCGCGCCATGAAGTTCAGATTGGGGATGTCGGTTATATGGAGTGCGTCCATCTCTTCTTATCTTTATTTGACACAGCGGATCTGAGGATTGTTTCGCAGCGAGGGACGTTTTCGGCGAATATTCAATGTGTTGTACGGAGATACACGCATCGAGGACAATGTTGCAACGCCAGCAACTTCGTCAACTTCGGAGTCCTATGTCCCAGGTACATACGAAGGGCCCTGGCCAAATAACTACGGTGCTCCTCTCGGTCACGAAGTTCTGACGATGCCGGCCTATGAAGTCGAGCTAGATGAATATCTCAAAAAGGGTCCACACTCTATGAAGCATTGCAAAGTAACAGAGATTGAATCTCACGCAAGCATGGACCCGCTACCATTGTGAGTTCATCCAAATGACTTGCCAACTTGAGCAAAGGCTCAAAAATTGCTGCATCGTCTAGCTTTGAGCCTGGTGCGACCTTCAAATTCACGTCAGAGCGACAGACGGGTGCGGCACTTGTTTTGCGATCTGAAGGGGAGAGCAAAAAGGGACCGCTCGACAGATTGAAGGATTACTGCGAGTCACGCTGGGAGCTCTGGCGCGGTTTCAGTCAACGATGCGATGTGCGATACCGGCATCCCCATGGTCTGATGTTCGTCTATGGACACACTAAGACCACTGCATGGACATCGATTGCCGACGAGCGGAGGAGTATCAAAGGTTCGATCTCGCTTGACGTTGATGTCCCGGCTATCGGAGCTGGTGGTCTGGATTTCACACATTCTACATCCACCTCAGTGTCTCCCTATGTCAATCATGGGCCCTGGGCAATTCATCCAGATGCGTCTACGACTTCCGTTGATACTCTCAACCAGGCCGCCTCCCAGTTGAAGCGCAATCAGACTGTGTTCATTCGCCGCCTCATGTCGGCTGACAGGCCTTTGCTGGCTAGGCTCCAGGCCAAACTGGCTTATCTTACAGGGAGTTCATCATCTACCCCCCAAATACCAGATGCAGAAAACTCTAGGAGAAAGCCGCCTGGGAGACAGCGCTACCAGCCATATCCGGCAGTATACCAATCACAATCTCGGGCCGTCAAGTACTCACCCACAATTGCTAAACTGGCGGCCTTCGACGATCATCTCATCCTGTCGTCACAGCAGGATATGGAGGATAATGATAGCGTGAGTCAAATCTCACCTTATTTGTGTAGCACTCCATTATCCATACCACCATTCAGGATATAGACCCGTTGGAGTTACTGTCATTGTATCTCCTAGAGGTAGCAATCACTTCCTAATGACAGCGGAAAGCCTGCTCATGGGAGGTCATTCAGACTGAGCCGGACGCGAACAGGACCACAGTCTCCGGATGACGACGTCAATGACTTACTGAAGGTCCGTCTAACAATATGCAGGCAAATGCCTACAAATGCTCATGCATCTCCGGATGGTCATAGATATATGCATCAGCCCACAACGAAGCTCCACTCACAATGGCTAAGCTCATCCATGAAGTCAGACCAAACACAGTGGGTATCTCGGCCATGTTCCAGGAGGCCGCTTGCTGAAGAATTTAAGTTCACCGACTTTTCTGGGACAGCACGCCTTGGGTCTCTTTCAACGGGAGTCGTGTTCAGGCTAGCTGAAATACTGTCGGTATGTTTACAATTTACTTAGACCGCGACGACTGTCCTTCGGATATTCATAGAAAATTTTCAGTCTATCAGATCCTCGCATGTTGATCCTAGATCAGGACGGCCCAGGTCTCGGGCGGCCATGGTTCGAAGCGCAAATATTGCGAGTCCCTCACCCCTCAGCTTATAAAAATTTGCGCTCACTATCTCATCTGTCCAGTCTCGAATTCGTACTCCGCATTCTCTGACGAGGAGATAATCGTCTCCTACTAAAGAACATTTGTCCTGACCGCGAGGATGCGAGGCTGCCCAAGAAAACGACCTCAAATAAATGTGATCTCGGAGGCACTGTAGGTGATATAAATGGCCTTTGTCGTTTCCGAAAGCAATACTGTAATCTGTTGTACAATTGAACATGCCAGCTCGAAGACGCGACGGAGCTCAGTCCGATTTCGCGTGGGCTTGTGTCGCAGCGGCGGCAGCGCGATCGAGTCATAGAAATATGCTACTTATGTTTGCAATTGATCAGATTCTAGGTTACTCAGGTGGATGGTTTCCCTTCTTTTGTCCACGAATACTACGCTCTAAGTGCTTTATAGCGAAGTCAGAATCAACGAGTCTGATATCCCTTTCCAAGATATTCTGTCCCCATTTCCTACTCTGTCCGCACAGTTGCGCTTAGGAGTCAAGTTTGTTTAACTCTTGTAATCTTCAAGCATCTTCTGCGATCATCACGGTCTGTAGTGGAGACCAGAAGTCCCTAGGTACGGTATATTACGTACACGATCTGAAACGGAATATACTGTATAATCCATCCTCAAGAATCGGGTCTGAAACGCAGTAGAATCGCAAGCCACTCGTCGTGTGCCCTAGGCAGCTGGGCAGTCTATTCCTCGTGATCGAATGAAACACTTTCGCGCGCAGAAGCTGTAGCCAGAAGCAAACTCCTGAGTTCCTCGTGGTGTCTTCTTGCATCTTCTTCTGTGCCTAAGGAACACGGGGATGTAGATGAGTGACTGCGAAGTCACGTTTCAGCAAGCCATAAACTTACGACGTGAAAGCATAGTGATTGCTTCCGTATTAGCGGTTTGTTGGACTCTGATCTCTTCAAGCACCGTTTCCACACCTATGGACAGCGATCAGACTCGATAGTGAGCAGCGTATGGTTGGTGACGTACTGGGCCTGCTAGCAGAAAGTCTCTTCTCCTCTTCAAGCATTGCTTTCGTGGTTTTTTGTTCGTCACGGATACTCCGGACAGCGTCCAGGACATCATCGAGTTTCGCGTCCTGCTCGGTGCATGTCTGTCTAATCTGAGCAGCTCGTTCCTCCGCATGTTCAGCACAACTGCTCTTTTCTTGTCCAATGTTTGTGAGGGTGGACTGGGTGGTTGCGATCTCGCTCATCTGGCTCGTCAGTTGATCGTGTGCCTCCTGCCGCGCATGATGGCTTTCACGCGTCGCGGCAGTCTTGTCGAGGGCAGCTTGTCTCCGTTCCTCCTGCGACTGCTCTTTGACGCGCCTGAGCTCATCTTGGAGAGCGCGGATTCTTGCTTGGTCCGCGCTCATGTAGATGTAGTGCCTAGGACGCTGTAGGATGTCAACTGTCGTTCGGAGAAAGTGCGGCGGCCTGAGTCCGCCGTAATTGTCTTCCTTCCCGGAACGGAGACCAAGTCCGCCGTGTATGATTGCGACTTGGATGTCCCTGTATCAGTTTCAGCGATGAAGTTGTGTGGTGTTTTATGGATGCCTTGTGGGGCCCAGACCTGCGATGAATATATTTCGCGTGTTGTAGTTGACCCACGTGCACGGGTGCTGTCCGTATAAAGTCTGCGCGCTGCTTCCCGCTGGCGACTCCCCGCCATCTCCTTGCCCTCGTCACATACCATGTCCAATCTTCTCCCAACTCCGTCCTCGGGCAAGCAGCCTCGCACGAGGGGCGTGTCTGCCATGGTAGGTCGCAGTCCCGCCCCGTTTCCTGGCACTCTTTGCTTGCCCTCGTTGCGTGATGATTCGACTGATTGCCCCCATTCGCATACGTCGCATTCGCATCGCCCGCCGTTCAAAGCACTTCAAAAGCGCGACGACCGGCGTCGCTACCAAGACGATGCGCAATGAGCTTAACAGGCTCGTCCAGACGGTCCAGGACCCGGCGACCAAGAGGGTGAGCTACATTACAGCGCATATAGTCGCATCCTTGTTAATCGTCATGAAATCGATCTCCAGGCATTTGACACAGAGATGCAGTCCTTCTTCTACCTCTTCACCCGCTATTTGGCGGAGAAGGCGAAGAGCCAAGATCTGTAAGGTCTATCTCGATCTGCGCTTGCGCTTGCGTTCCTAACACCTGTACGACATCCAGCGAGTGGGACCGCATCAAATCTCCTGCGGCCGATCAAATTGTTCCATATGACAACCTCCCTGAAATTAAGGACGGCGCGTCGCTCAACAAGCTTGCCGTCCTGAAGGTGAATGGCGGTCTCGGTACTTCCATGGGTAAGTCCATTGCTTGGCCAGTTGTATGCGTGCTTAGCCTGCCCAGGCATGACCGGTGCCAAGTCCGCGCTTGAGGTCAAGGATGACATGACCTTCCTCGACCTCACCGTGCGCCAGATCGAGCACCTCAACACGGAACACCGCGTCGATGTCCCGCTCATCCTCATGACCTCGTTCAATACGCACGAGGACACGCTCCGCATCATCAAGAAGTATGCGAACCAGCAGCTACGTATCACGACCTTCAATCAGTCACGCTACCCGCGTATCCTCAAGGAGACGCTGCTTCCCGCCCCCAAGAGCGCGGATGACGACAAGAAGAGCTGGTACCCTCCCGGTCACGGTGACTTGTACAACGCGCTGCTGCACTCCGGTGTGCTGGATCAGCTCATCGCTGAGGGCAAGGAGTACCTCTTCGTGTCCAACTCGGATAACTTGGGTGCCATGTATGCATTCTTTCTGGTGGTGGTCTATAGGCGACTGACATGTGGTGCTTCGTTTAGTGTTGACCAGAAGATTCTGCAACACATGATTGACACGCAGGCCGAGTTCCTCATGGAGGTTACCGACAAGACGAAGGCCGATGTTAAAGTACGTGACGCTCAAGCTGAGAAAGTGTTGTGGTACTCACGTTCAGACCAGGGTGGAACTCTCATTGACTATGATGGTCAAATGCGTCTCCTTGAAATCGCCCAAGTCCCCTCGGAGCACGTTGAGGACTTCAAATCTGGTGAGTGATTTCCCTACAATAGGCAACAACACGAATGCTCATCTTGTGATTACATCAGTCCGCAAGTTTAAGATTTTCAACACCAACAACTTGTGGATTAACCTGAAGGGTATGCCAACATGCTAATTCCCCCCTACATCCCCGTCTCTGATGCTGTCCTTTGCTTTGTTCAGCGCTCAAGCGCATCATGGACAACGAGGCCATGGAGCTGGAGATCATTGTCAACCCGAAGCAGACCGATGACGGCCAGGCCGTCATCCAGCTCGAGACTGCCTCTGGTGCGGCGATCAAGCACTTCAAGAACGCGCACGGTATCAACGTGCCCCGTTCGCGCTTCTTGCCCGTCAAGTCATGCTCCGATTTGCTGCTCATCAAGAGCGACATCTACTCACTCGAGCACGGCCAGCTCGTCATCAACCAGCAGCGCATGTTCGAGACGACGCCTGTAATCAAGCTCGGCGACCACTTCAAGAAGGTGTGTGCTTCTGTTTAGTCTCTAATAGCGCAGTCGCTGATATGCACGGTTAGATCCAACAATTCCAGAAGCGCTTCAAAAAGATCCCTCACATCGTCGAGCTGGACCACTTGACTGTCACTGGCGACGTCTACTTCGGCCGTAATGTGACCCTGCGCGGCACTGTCATCGGTCAGTCCGTCCTGCTCAGTCACATCTGTACCTCCTGCTCATTCTACCCTTCAACCAGTCGTCGCCAACGAGGGTCAGCGCATCGATATCCCCGATGGCTGTATCCTGGAGAACCGTGAGTCCCACGATCCCGTTGACAGAAGGCCCGGTATTGATTGACTGAACATCACAGGCCTGCTCTCCGGTAACCTCACTATGACCGTGCGTTCCCCCTATTTTTACCCCAGACAGACATATTGATCCCGTCTTCTCTCCGCAGGAGTTGTAAACGCCCTCGCCCGCCCAAACGCAAATGCAGGCACACGCTCTCTGTTCCCGGCTCTCGTATAGATGTCAAATGTCAACAAAGATTCCCCTACCCCTCGATACCCTCCATAATGAATCCTATTTCCCACACCGCACGCGTGCAGGGTGCTACTCCCCTCCTTCGAATCCGTTTTCTCTGGTTTACTTCTGGCTGCCCATGGACGCTTGATGTTCGTAGACATACCAAGAATACTTAGAAGCCCTCGCAATGCGATGATCTTGGAATGAACCCGTCCGTATGATTGAATAAGCCTCAAAACAGCCAAAATAGCTTGCGATTGCAGACTTGAATTGGGTTTACATATGCCGAAGGGATTCAAAACGCGGTATGTATGTACGAAACGTATTTGCTGCGAGAACAAGAACAACTGCGACCACCAACCACAACCGATCCTTGGAGGGGAAAACCAAATAATGAAACATGACATAAGGTAGACAGACCGTCCGTGCGAGCCTCTAATCTGCAGTGGACGTACACATCCGCCTGACAGCGGCAGGCTGACCGAATCTATTAGTGATGGTACAGAAGACAAAACAAGGGACGAGGCTGCATCGGGGAAGGAAGGAAAGTGCACGAGCTAGACAGTCCGCTGGATCCGGGGAGTTAAGATGGAATATAAGTTAGAGGTCCTGCGGGGGAAGAGAGGCAATAAGCACAGGTTCAGGGGGTGACAATGAAGGGCAAAGAATGCAGGGGCAGGGACAGAAGGGAAATAAGGAGGAAAAAACGCACAATCATGTTCAGGTTCCCAGACAGCAGTCCTACATTCGCACGGCGGAGTTAGAAGATGGCAAAATCAAGTTCGAAGCAGACGCACTGTTTTCCAGAATACAACCGTCGGGTATATGGATGCTTTGGCCCTCGTTGGCCACAACTATTCGCCTCGTGTCAGTCGACGCATGCATCCCGTACCGGAGGTACGCACCAATTACAGTGCCCCGCAGAGTCACATTGCGACCGAAATAAACGTCGCCGGTAACAGTAAGATGGTCGAGCTCGAGGATCTGCGGGATCTTCTTGAAGCGTTTCTGGAACTGCTGGATCTATAATGCAAGCGTCAATAAATGCACATCCATCACAGCATGCCCAACGCACCTTCTTGAAATGATCGCCGAGCTTAATGACGGGTGTGCTCTCGAACATTCTGTTCTTGTTGATAACGAGCTGGCCGTGCTCAAGGGAATAGATGTCACTCTTGATGAGCAGCAGATCCGAGCACGACTTGACCGGCAGGAAGCGGGAACGTGGTACGTTGATGCCGTGTGCGTTCTTGAAGTGCTTGATCGCGGCGCCAGCAGCAGTCTCGAGTTGGATGACAGCCTGACCATCGTCGGTCTGCTTCGGGTTGACGATGATCTCGAGATCCATGGTCTCTTGCTCCATGACACGCTTGAGCGCTGCAGCTACATGAGTACAATGCGTCGCATGAAGGTGCGGTGCACTCACCCTTCAAGTTGAGCCAGATGTTGTTCGTGTTGAAGATCTTGAATTTCCGGACTACATGAGATTGTAAGTGGTAGACGTTTCGGTCAGCATCAGAAGGCATACCTGACTTGAAGTCCTCCATATGCTCGGAAGGAACTTGAGCTACCTCGAGAAGGCGAATAGAGCCCTCATAGTCCACAAGAGTACCACCCTGTGAAGGCCACCAAGGTCAACAACAACGTTGTTTGGGACATAAATGAGAAAACCCACCTTGATGTCCGCCTTTGTCTTGTCCGTAACCTCCATCAAGAACTCGGCTTGGGAATCAATCATGTGCTGCAGGATATTCTGGTCGACGCTGTCGGTGCGGTTAGGCGCCGAACTTATGAGTTTAAAAATCTCAACTTACACAGCGCCCAGATTGTCCGCATTGGACGCAAACAGGTACTCCTTTCCCTCAGCAATGAGCTGGTCCAGCACACCGGAGTGCATGAGCGCATTGTACAAGTCACCGTGACCGGGAGGGTACCAGTTCTTCTTGTTGTCATCCGCGCTCTTGGGAGCGGGAAGCAGAGTGTCTTTCAAAATACGCGGGTAGCGTGACTGGTTGAAGGTCGTGATACGTAGCTGCTGGTTGGCGTATTTCCCAATGTTGCGGAGCGTGTCCTCGTGCGTATTAAACGAGGTCATGAGAATGAGCGGGACATCAACACGGTGTGTCGTGTTGAGGTGCTCGATCTGGCGCACGGTGAGATCAAGGAAGGTCATGTCGTCCTTGACCTCGAGCGCGGACTTGGCACCGGTCATGCCTGGGTTGGATAAGCACGCATACAATTGGCCAAGTGATGGACTTACCCATGGAAGTACCGAGACCGCCATTGACCTTGAGCACAGCAAGCTTGTTCAAGTTGGACGAGTCCTTAGGCGGGGGGAGCTCAGAGTAAGGGACGACCTTATCGCTGCCAGGGGACTTGATACGGTCCCAATCGCTGTAGAGGGGGTGAGAGGGTCAAACAGGGGCAGATAAAGCGACCACCTACAGCTCTTGGTTCTGAGCACGCTCTGCGAGGTAGCGGGTGAAGAGATAGAAGAAGGACTGCATTTCGGTGTCAAAGGCCTGCGGGCGGGGTTAGCGGGATGACATCATCGGTTGGCGAGGAGGAGAGCACCTTCTTTGCCTGGGGATCCTGGACTGTGCTGACAAGACGAGAGAGCTCGTTGCGCATGGCCTTGGCAGCGACGCCGGTGGTGGCGGTCTTGAAGTCGATGTGACTGCTGCCGCGGACGCGGTGCGAGAGCGAGTCGCTGCGAGGGAGCTGCAAAGCTTCGGACATGATTGGGGACGACAGAGGCGAGGGTGTGGTGGAAGTTGCTGGGGACGGGAGGATGTGGAAGGGTTTTGTGGTTGTGGTGGAGAGGAAGAGGATGTGGGGAGCGGAGTGTGAGCGGGCAAGGGCGAGACGGGGACGATGATGCCTCTTATATACTTCCGCTCCGAATACAGGCTCGGGGGGCACGTTCATCGATGCACCGTCTCCTTCCTCTTCGATTCTCGAACATGTCGGCGATGGCGCTCGCACCACTGTCCCCGCCAGTCCGCTTCGCAGCCGCCCACCGCCGCCCTCGCTGGCCGGCTCACGCCTGCGCGTCATCGACGCGAATATGCTGCCGGACATCAGGTGCCCCGGGCTAGCAATGGGTGCGGGGTGGGGTTGGCCGGGGCGCGGACGAGCAACGTGCATGCATCCAGAGGCGACGTTGCGCCGGTATGGACCCGGACTGGCACCGTCGTCGTTCTGATATATGTAAGTAGGAGGAGCTCTTGCCGCAAGGCGCGGGGCTGCTTCTCTAATCTCGCGACACGCGCTCGAGCGGTCCTGTTCTCCGGTCACTGGTGCCCTTTCGTGCCTCGCCGCTCTTCCTCCTCACATGCTCATGTCACTCAATTGCGATCCGCCTGTCCTCCTTAGCCTCCTTACAAGCCTTGTTTCAATTTGAAGGCCCCGCACAGCATGCTGCACACCATCTCGCACACGCCTCTCGCAGCACTCGTCCACAATCCGGAAAACTCGCGCATCATGCAACCATGCAATGATTACTGTTTAGGTACCGAGGCGTCCACCAGGGCTGTATTGCCCGCGATATTCCCTAAGCCCCTGCTCTAGGCCCCCGTCGGCATCAGTCTCCTTCGCGCCCGAGGACTGCCAAGGGATGCAACGCGGAGATCATAATACGCAGAAAGCCCGGCGTTTCGCACCTGCTCCCAGCTTCCAACGGGATGGAGGGCGGCCGCGATGGCAAGATCCTCACAAAAGGCTGTGCGTGGTGCGTTAGGAACAAACCACAGGGGCTGTTTGTGGGAATGTCCGCCCATTTTATGTTGACCAGGCCCAGGTCGGACGTCGGACAGCGCGGTGATGCGCAGATGTCAACAGCGTCCCAAATTTCATTCTTCTACAACACAAAGTAGATGTTCTCGGCAGATATAGGTCGCGTATGGGTATAATCGGACATGATATCTCTGATACGCTGGCACGGCGATCGCGTCTACAAACGCGCCTGCATCGCGCCATACTTTTCCACCAGGAAACTGTGGACGGCATCCGCTGTAAGTAGGAACGTCAGACACACGATGACATGGACGTCTGCACTGCACCACTTACCGACTTCTCTCGGGCGCTCTTGCACCATCTGTGTCCCGGATTAGAAAGATCCACGCCCGAATCGACGCACACGATGCAGAGGAAGACGGACGTACCAGATGAGTCGCGCCCATGACGCGCACGTTTGACGCATTCGTAGGCCGTATCCACACGCGCTGCTGTTCGATGTCCTCGGCCTTCCCTATGCTGCAAGTTACAGTGGATCTACCATGAGCAACGACCGAGAACACCGACCCCCAACGTACCTCTCCTTCGCATCCTCAGGCGATAGCCACCGTAACGCAATGCGCTCCTCAATTTTGGGCATGGCGCCCCACATCTCATAGCGCAGCCACGTATCTGAGAAAGTCGCCGCTTCCTAGAAGGCAGCTCAGCTCTGCTTCATGGCGTGCGCAAGACCCGCTCGCTCACCTGCACACCGCTCGTCTTTAGCCTTACTCCGCCTTTCGCATCCTCTGTGAGCCCGTAATCTACATACAGCTGTAGCACCTCGGGGTCCCACGCGCCGAAGAACGGCGAGCCGCCCAGGAGCCGCAGCGCCTCTTCCCTACCACACGTTCATCAGCATCAGCGTCCCTTACAGAATGGATGTCAGTGCGGGCGGACATACCGCGATGGCCACGCCTCGCGGCGTGAAAGCGCGCCATACGCGAGGCTTCCCTTATCTTCGACGATAGGCTCCCCAGGCGGGGCGATCACGGGGTCGAGCAAGACGAGCGCGGAGAAGAGCGCGGGGACAGTGTATGCCACAAGCGACCTGCACACGTCGGGATAAATCGTCCAGGCACGGTCGCAGAGACGGGGAATACGCACTGGGTGCAGCCCCCAAACGAGTGCCCGACGCCCACGATCGTCCGGTCCTCAATGCCGCGCGTGCGGCGCGCATCCGCGACGCTGGGCGGTAAGCGCGCTAAGTGTGTGGGCAGGGGCTTGGACGACACGGCCGTTGGCAGGTAGTGCAGCAGGAAGTTGAGCTGGTCCCGCGCATGGTCTTTCCAGTCCACTGAGCGTGCGTCCCATCAGCGCAAGACTGCGACGCAAATGAGAATGCCTACATACACAGCGTATGCAGCCGCCCCGCGTTCACGAGCGCGGAGTCCCCGTGGTTGACGGCCTCGAGGAGCCATATCTCGTCCACGGCATACCGCGCCTCCGCCTCCGCGCGCGCCACCAGCTCCCGCAACGCAGGCTCATACGTCTGCGCGCGCCTTGGTTCAGCGCGACGCGACGCGCAGGAGACGAAGCACGCACCTCCTTCGTTAGTCCGTTCGCGTGCGCGCAGAACAGCGTTAGCCGCTGCTGCTCTTTCACCACGCTCTTCGTGCGCACGAACCGATTCAGACAGTTCCACAGCACGTCCGGACACGGCCTCTGGTCATGGCCCGCGTCGTCCTGCGCCGCGCGGTACTGCAGCGCGCCCTCTCGGAACTCCTTCGCCAGGCGGCCCGCACGCGCCTTACGCTCTTCTTTCGTCTCGGTGTCTGGTATCACAGGGAGCGGCGTGCGGTGCGTCGAGCGCGGGAATGGGGCGGGGATCAGGTGCGTCGAGAGCGTGAAGCCGGGGAGGATGCGGTCCGGCGCGGGCCGCGGGGGTGTTGGAAGCGGGGGTGCGGGGTGCAGTTGGTCTGCTGGGGGTGGATAGGATGGTGGGAGGCGCGGGAGAGCGCGGGGCTGCCAGTTTGCGACGGAGGTCGGTCTGGGGTAGGAAGACATGGTGCGTACTCGAGTGATACGTGAGTACTTGTGTGGGCAGGGTATCGATACTAGAGATATTGGCAGAGATTTTACTTGGTGTAGCACGGCTCTCGATGTAGTTACTCGCAAGAACATATGATTGCGGGGGCCGTACGAGCGTCGACGCCAAAAACCGAGCGCTGATACCGGCTTTGTGTACGCGCTAGCCCGGTCACCTGGTCGAAAGCAAACGTCATGCGTGTACGGGGATATTACGACGCGACGCGGGGATGGGGCCGAGCGACGATGTCCAAGTTGAAAGCCGACGGTCTCAGTCGACGAACGGATTTCTGGCAAGCCTCCAGAGACTTGCTGCTGTAATCGGTCCTCTATGGTCGGCAGCACCTAACAAATCGCCTTGTGCAGCCAACAAAATATAGAAGCACTTACTTCTGGTCCGATGGTCACTATATTGTTAAAAGAGCATGAAAATTTGCCTCGGGGAAGAGATAGACAATATTGCAGAAACAAGACCAGTCGGTGAATACTGTAGTACTGCAGCGGTCAATGTCCTGCAAGCTCACGGGCGCCAATAGGCGCGCGCCACAGTAATGTGGCGTAGGAGGCGTGCGCCGAGCGGAACCTCAAATTTTGAAAACCTAAAATCGAGACCTATCATCCAAACCTTGTGCTCGAGCTCGAGTCCACCACAGCCCTCGTCAAGACCGCAAGTATGGGTGCGTGCTGCCCGTCTCTCGTGCGATCTACGCCATTACTGACCTATCTGAATCGCTCGCATCCCCTCTTCCCTTCTAATCCACAGGCAAGTCGAATTTCTCGCTGCGCAACATCCAAAAAATCGCTAACGATAATACTACACAGGTATCTCCCGCTCCTCGAGACACAAGCGCTCCGAGACCGGAGCCCAGCGTGCCCATTACCGCAAGAAGCGAAAGTTCGAGCTCGGTCGCCAGTCCGCGAACACGAAGCTCGGTCCCAAGCGCATCCACACCGTCCGCGTGCGCGGCGGCAACCTCAAGTACCGCGCGCTCCGCCTCGACACGGGCAACTTTGCGTGGGGCTCTGAGTCTGTGACGAAGAAGACGAGGCTCATCGGTGTCGTGCGTGTCTTTCGTCGTCGTCTCTAGCGCGACATTAAGGTTGCTGATTTGCGGGGTGCAGGTGTACAATGCGTCGAACAACGAGTTGGTCCGGACGAACACGCTGGTGAAGGGCGCCATCATCCAGATTGATGCGACCCCCTTCAGGCAGTGGTACGAGGCGCACTACGCCACCCCCGTGACGAAGAAAGGTAGCAAGGCCCAGGCCGCCGCCGCGGCGCCCGAGGCCGAGACAGAGGAGAAAAAGCTGTCGAACCACGCAACGCGCAGGCTTGAGGAGCGGAAGAAGGGTAAGCGTCTACTCCGCGAGCTAGTTTGATTGATTGCTGAAACACGGGACGTCGCAGATGCGAAGATCGACCCCCTCCTGGAGTCGCAATTTGGTGCGGGTCGCCTCTACGCCGCGATCTCGAGCCGGCCCGGCCAGAGCGGCCGTGCGGACGGCTACATCCTTGAGGGCAAGGAGTTGGAGGTAGGTCCAAGTTTAGCCGTGGTCGACATCTTCGCGATGCTAATTTCGGCCTTTCAGTTCTACGTGAGGAAGCTCCGGACAGGCAAGCAGAAGCATGCACACGCTACGTAAGTGCGATGCGACGGCCGGCGATAGTTGGTGCGGGTGGGGGGCAGTGGGAGCCACAAAAATTTGACATCGGAGGGTGGCAGACGGAGATGCACTGCACACTGCCTTGCTATTGCCTTCTTCCCAGTTGTATGAGCCATGTACCCCATGTTGTCGAGAAAACTATATGCGTCTGTCGTTATTGTAACATGAGACGGCAGAGCCTCCGTAGCACTGAAGAGTGAGACAAGAACAATCAGTTTGAGGGAGAGCACCGCTTACATCAGCGAAAGATGGATGGAGCAGTGCGCGCTTGTGCTCCTGCTCAAATTCCTCTTCTGTGCTTCGCCAGCCAGCTCTTCCTCGTCCCCCTACTGCGTTCGTAACGTCCCCCTTCCCGTCCCAAGTCGCCGATGGCGTCCGCGCTCAGCGCGCACCGCCATGTGTCGGTTGCAGCATCCTCCGCCTCTGCGCCCCTCCTACACGTCGGCTCGTCCTCTTCCAAGCGCGCTCCTCAATGGCGTACGACCAAGGTTATGAACATGCGCGATCTCTCGCGCGACGACGACTTCCTTTCCCATCTCCTTGTTGAGAAGCTAGGCACCCCCGACATCCCGCTGCTCGTCCACAAGATGGATGCGAATCGCAGGCTGCCGCGAGTCCTGCACGACGACCTCATCGCTATCGTCAGACGCGTTCGTACCTTATATTTTGTTCTTCGTCGTGTTTTGACGCTCTAAATTTGTCTCTGCGCGCGTCTTCACGCGTTCTTTAGCTTACCTGCCTCAAGGGCAACGCGCAGACCGCCATCCGCGCTGCTGTCGATGAGCTTCTTCTGTGCGTTGCCCTCCGTTCTTCTTGCCACCTACCCTTACGCCACATCTCCAGTCTGCCCCCCGTTCGCTATTTCGTCCAGACTTACACTCCAAAGCAGCTCAACGCGTTCGCCACGTAGGTCTCCTCTACCAGTTTCCCCTAATTTCTCACCAACGGTCGCCCCTAAGACACGCCTCGCGCTACTTCGAGCTCTACCTTCCCATTGGCTCCATCGAGATTGCCCACACCCAGCGTTACTCTCATCGTACTGGCAAATCCGAGCTATGTATCCTTGCTACCCGTCCCCTCGCGCCGGGCACGGTCCTCTCCGAATTGAAGGGCTCCATGGCCGATCTCACGGATGCGGAGGACCAGGAGCTCAAGCGCACCGACGTCAACTCTCGTCAGACATACGGTGGCATCCGGCGCGACTTCAGCGTCATCCATTCCCGCCAGATGAAGAAAAATCATCTCTTCCTCGGGCCCGCGCGCTTCGTCAATGTCAGTTGGTTGCTGCTCCCCATCGCCGATGTGTCACTTATGACGTTTATGCAATCAGCACGATTGCGACAACAACTGTGAACTGTTCCGAGAAGGTCGTTACATCACTTTCCGCGTCATCAAGCCCATCGCCGTCGGCGAGGAGGTTACGGCGCACTATGGTGATGGCTACTGTACGTGCCCCCCTCCCTTAGTCTTCACACACTCACTTAAGCTCCTATTTCTGCATGCTCGCTCGTCCTTCTCGCTTCCCGCGCCCTGCCACGTCTCCCATGGCTCCATTTGTCCATCTGACTTCCTTCCACGCGTCGTCCCATCACCTGACGCGCCTCGTCCCGCTTATCTCGCTCAAACACATGCGCGTCGTGTTTAGTCGGTCGCAACAATCGCCATTGTCTCTGCGAGACGTGCGAGCGCAGAGGCGTCGGGGGTTATGGCCCGCAGGCGAGCGATTCCGATCTGTCCGACGCGCCTGACGAAGATGATCAGTCCTCCGATACCGAATCCGAGCTTACCCCACCCCCATCTACTCCCCAGAACGCCGATGACGATAAGGGGAAAGGCAAGAGGAAAGGGAAAGCGCGCGCCGATGTGAACGTGAACGAGCGCCGCACGAGGCGCGGCGTCTATGCGGTAGTGCAGGAGTCGGATGACCGCGATGAATCGGAAGAAGAGGACGAGGACGAGGCTGCGGGAAGCGTGGCACCGATGGCTCTAGACGTAGAGACCGAGGCGGAGCTGGCCTCTGAGTTAACGTCCCTGCCGCCCTCGCGGTCCTCTGTCCCCGTCGCGTCTACCTCCCGCGCCCATGCCGGCCCCTTCCTCACTCCCGATCCCGAGGTCAAGCCCGTCCTCCCCATACCCTCCTCCGGCTCGACGCTCACACCGCAGTCCAAATCGAGCACCCCCCGCGGTCGCACGTCCACACCCTTCCGCTTTGAGCCAATCATCTCAACGCGCGCCCAGAAGGCGCGCGCGGCGTCCGCGTCTGCCTTGGCGCCTCAGCAGCTCGTGACACCGCCCCTGTCCGAGGACACCGCATCGCTGGACGAGCCCACTGGCGCGAGCACCGCGAAAGGACAGAGTTCCCGTCGGGAGACACCCGTGGAGACGCGTGCGCTCAGGGGGCGGCCTTTGGCGGCGAGCCTGAAGCCGGCGGAGGACGCGGCGGCGGTTCAGGACAGGGCAAAAGCGAAGGCTGATGCCGAGAAGGGTCTTCCGACATGCGCGACGTGTCTGAAGGTGCTGCCGATTATTTCAATCGATAGGCAGGTTGTGTGGGGCGATTTTGGATCCAAGGAGAAGGATGGCAAGGGGAAAGGAAAGGGCAAAAAGGTAGACGAGAAACACGAGTGCCCTCGGTGAGTTATTTGCCCTTCGTTCTAGTGTTCTTTCTGAATGACTGTTGTCCTAGGTGTCTTCGCCACTTGGCTATCTATAACAATCCCTGGCCGTATCGCACCGCTACCCAAGCACTTGCCTCCGCTCTGCTCCCCACACCTCGCGAAAGCACGCCTGCCGATACGTCTACAAGCACGAAAGCCAAAAGCCTTACGCACAAGGCCTTGTCTGCCGTGGACAAGAAGCTTTGTGTCACCGCGAAGGTCAAACCGCAGGCCAACGGTGCCGCCAAGTCGGCAACTGCACCGAGCGGTTTCAAGTTCACCCTTCCCGCTGCAGGCAAAAAACGCTCAGCTCATGTCCCAACTGGCCGGCCGCGCGGACGTCCTCCCAAGAAGCGGAAGCTCGAAGAGGCCGCGGCGGCGGCTGCTGCGGCCGCCGCCGCTCAGCAAGAGGCGACGCCCCGCGTAGCCATGTCTACGCAAGCGAAAGCCATGTTCCGCGCAAGCGCAAGCACAAAGGTGCCTGCGGTACGCATAAGCAGGAGCGGGCGCACGCCTATGCCATCGGCCAAAGTGCGCGAGGGCGGCCAGCCCACCATCAAGGCGCCCGTCGCGCCACCAGATACGACTGTATCTGCGCCTGTCGTTCCAGTCAAGCGCAAACGCGGACGACCGCCGCTGCATCCCCGCCCGGAGCCACCTCAGACCCCCGTCGCGCAGCGTGCGCCTACGCCCGCACCTGAGCCTGCACCCGAGCCTGCGCGTGCCCCGGCTGTCGAGTCCGCGTCTGCACCGGCCGTGATGGAGAACAGCGAAGTTCTTCGCACGGCCAAGTCGCGGGCAGTGGATGACCAGCCTCGGGATAATAATGGCCGGTTCGGGAAGAAAGCGACTACGAACGGGATGTACCAGCGCAAGAAATTTGGGCCTTCGCCGTCGTGGAAGAAGTCGAGAGCGCAACGTGCGCAGGATCGAGGCAAGGCGAAGGACGAGCCTGAATCTGACCCTGGTGTTGGCACGACGCGGTCGCATGACGACGGGGAGGACAGGGACACCCTACCGCAGGCACCGGCAGCTGAAGCCGACGAGGAGGAGAACGCGAGAGTAAAGAAGCGCACACGCCTGCGCGCCAGCGCCGACTCGACGATCGCTGCAGAGATGGAGCGCGAGATGGAGGTCGAGGTCGACGCGCCGAAGCGCCTCGGCGCGCTGTCGTTCGCGCCGAATCCGACGGCCTTTGCGCGCCGCAAGGTTCAGTCCCTTGCTCCGCGGCAGGCGTGGCTGGGCGGCCTTCGACCCTCTGCCTTCAGGCCCATGTACGGGCGGCTGCGGTCTGCGCGGGGGATGGTCAGGGAGAGCGACACCGAGGACGCCGATGAATCAGGTGGGCCTATGACACCTGAGGATGATCGGCCGCTACCCGCGAAGGTTGTCGATGGCGAGGCTGACGATGATGGGGCTGAGGATCCGAGTGAAGCATCGAAGGCGGATGAGGTCATCGAGCTCGAAGACGAGGAAGAGGACGAACCCGACGAGCCCGCCATGGGCGCTCCGCGGTTGATCGCTCCAATGCGCACGGCGGGTGCGCTCTGGAAGCCGTCTCCTGCCAACTTCGCCCGTCGCCGATGGACATCCATCACCTCCCACGCCGACCCCGATGCGCCGGCCTCCCATGATCATCCTGATCGGCCTGCAAAATTGGCAGCGGCGCGGAAATTCCTAGACAGATCGGACGCTCGTTCGAGCGTGAGCGTAGACGCCGACGAACTCGGCGTTCCGAACCTATGGGTGCGCAAATCGGCGGACACGCATTGGGACCTGTACGATCAAGGGTCATCGTCTGGAGAAGAGGTGTGTTGAATTGTTACTGCCTGTGGAAGGCCTCGTCTGTTTGTGTTTCTTGTTTCTCGTCTCATGTCGGCCCGTGTACAATAGGATGTGGTGCTTCCCAATCCCTCCGACGTCTCTCGGTTCGCACTGCAGTCCCGCGTGTCCTTCACGCCGACCTCGCGCGACAGCCATCACACCTCGCATGACGACGAAGAGGTGATCGAGCGCCTGTTGACCCTGTCTCCGCCCCGTTCCCTCGAGGCTGGGTCGCCGCGGCTGCCTGCCCGCCATTCATCTGCGCAGCCCGGAGGCCCCTCATCGCCGGCATCTCAACGTGCCCTCAGCGCAGCGGCGCTCCTCACCAGCCGTCACTGGGCCCCCGATGCGCCGACCTTCTCAGCCCAGCCCCACGCAGCCCCCGTTCGTCTGATCGATGCCGGATGGGATTCGTCTGAGGACCTTTAGGTATATACTTATTTATTTGTAATTGTTGCGTCCCGCGCATTGCAGATCGGATTTTGCTTCTTGTATCTTAGGCTTCACTAGTGTTTGTATTATTCGTGTGCGTTCCCTGCCTTTGTCATATATACCACGTGTTTGCTGGATGTATAAATCCCATAACTTAATCCTCCACAAGGCCTTCAGCGCTATTTCGCAGCGGCCACATTGGCCGAGCATTACCTGACCCTGAATTTCCTTTATCTAGACGTTGACCTGCAAGGTCAGCACGACGACGCCAGAAGCGTTGATCATGGTCCTGAAAGCAGTTCAGACAGCTAATCTTCATCCTGCGATCCTCTAGAAACACGATTTGTCGGCTTCGTGCTTGGACTTCTTTTCCTTGTTGCATGGGGATTATCGGACCCGCGGGCTTTGTGATTTCAAAACGTAGGCATCGAGCCTCAAGGCGATACAGGGTTGGTTCTAACTCATCTGCCCTGTATGTACTCACATGGACGTGAATTTGTCAGTTACACATTCTTCATACGCAGCCAGTTGGATTGCGAAGGGCTATCATGGATCAGCACCTTGGCGACGTTGATCTGGGTGCTGCAGGCCTCTGGACAAGCCAACCTTTTTGATCGCGCATTCCATCAAGGACAGACGCATCAACAGCAATCGGCCCTTGTCGCAAGGTCGCGCAGATCGTCTTGCCGGACGATCGCCTTGTAAAAGGTGGGATCGCCGACTCGCTAGGGGTGAGTCGAGCACTAACCCCCTTCAACACTTGTTCTCAGCGACCACCACTGCCGTACGTCTTGCTCAACTTCGCACAGTTCCCTAACATCTCATCTTCGACAGGCCCGAGACGAACTAATCCTCGCCCAGCATGTTGTCTGATCGGCCTCATCGCGGCGAAAATGGCGTTAGCCACTGCTATGCCTTAGGACCCGCAGTCGGAACATGGCACATTGCATGGAGCTAAGTTTTTTTGCCAACTACCCAGTGGATTGCTAGTGAATACCATGTTTGATTACAGGAACGATTGATAGAGAATACAGTGCGACGCTAATAAGATAATGCTGATCGGTGCTACAATGTCTCTTGTAAGTATGTGATAGATAAATATCGAATCTATGTGATGTGAATAAATATGTATGCAATGCAGATGCGACGAGTGAGAGAAGTCCATGTGTCTACCAAATAAGTATGCGACAGAATAAATAACTAGATAAATACCATCAAAAGCAATAGATATGGTCGTGAGATGATGCAGTAGAGAGTCCATGATGCTAGCAATGATAATCATAAATACTAATGGCGCAACGTGAATGAGCGGATGAACAGAGAGATCGGAGGAGGGACGAGACTCAGAGCATCATGGGATTATGACGTTGCCCAGTGATGACACGCTAGGAAGCCAGTCCCGAGGGACGAGCCCGCGGGGAAGGGGTGCCTTCACTGCCCTCGTCGCCCGCCTCGTCGCTGGTATGGTCGCCCACGGAGTTTCCCGACTGGCTATGCGTGCGTGCGTGTCGGCGCATGTTGCTCTGGACGCTGAACGTGCGGCCGCAGCCCTCAACGGTGCACATGTAGGCTGTTCAAATAAAGCATGAGTTGAGGTAGATGTATGACGTGTTCGAAGACTTACGGCGCTCTCCTGTATGGCTATGCAAATGGATCTGAACAACGGAACGCCCACTTAATTGTCGGACTCTTAGCAAGCAAAGTAAGCCGCACCTTCAGGCTGCTGGGGCGGGTGAACCCCTTCCTGCAGTAGCTGCATTCATACTTCGCAGACGACGACGGCGGACGCTCCGGCATGCCGGCAGGGTAGCCGGCGTGCTGCAAGCCGCCAGGCATCATAGAGGAACTTGCGAATGTACCAGGATGCATTGCTGATGGGCCTGCGTGCGAATGCGAGGCATGGGCGCTTGGATGCATGGCGGGCATCGCAGGTGATCCATGAGAACCATACGGCAAAGAGGCGCCTTGCTGCGGCCATTGCGCTTGACGAGCATAGCGAGGGTCAGACGCCGACTGTGCGTGCCTGCCGGGGTCTGTGTTGCGCCGAGGCTGCGTTGCATGGCTTTGGGAATAATGAGCGGACAAGGGAGGAACTGAAACCTGGTGGATGGGCGGTAAAGACTGTGAATAACCAGGCGCGTAGGACGTGTGTGGACGTGAGTCATAAGCGGGCTGCGGTAAGCCTCTGGACATTGCATGATGCTGGATGAGATCATCATGGCGGGGTGGGTGACGCGTGGAGGAAGAAGCCATGCCCGATGAGACATGCTGAGGGTGAGGTGGTTGTGATAGCTCGCCTGAAAACCGAAATGAACAATGCTTCTCAGAGACAAGCATGATCACTTACTCCTAAATATGTCGCGGATGGGGGGCAGAGTAGGTCGATACTTCGATTCGCGTCGACGCATATGGTCACCGGGTTGCGAATTAGAGGACATGATGAAGTTCGAGAGCTACTCTGACAGGATAAGGAGGAGGGAGAGGGGAGAGTGAAGGTCTTGGAGAACCATCGCTGAAAGTACAACGTACGGCTATAAGAGCACTCACGTTGCCAGATCCTTGGGGCGTACCTAATGTCCTCGATAGATCTATACCCGGAAGGGCGACCTTGTATTGCTAGGCCGTGTCGAGCTGCATGATTCAACGAACCATGGACACGGTCACTAGGACATCCACCAGCGGCAACGGAGGTTGATCTCGTTGCGAAAGTAGTAATTAAGGCAGTCTATGGACAGCCGGGAGATCAGCTGTAATCAGGAACACGAGGATTTTCTGGCCATGCTTGAACCTTGCCTCTGGTGAAAATCGTTCGATATTACTGATATCATCTGGGAGGTCAGATGTGTCAAAAAGAACTGGATGAGCAAAGTCCGTAATCCACAAGGACTCGTATCACCAAAGACTGATTCCCCGAATCAAAACCGGACAGTAGGTTAGTAACGTCGGACTGACTCGATAGACACAATCACTGCGGCCAGTCGACAGGCAAGAGGCAGTAGAGGCGGCGGTGACACTGCGGCAACCATTGACGACCAAGTTCAGCATCGTTGCACTGCACGGAGCCGCACAGCACGGTGGAGAAGATCATGGGAGGGGCGGCAGTATGCTGAGTGACAGCCGCTCGTTATGCATGTGATGCGTTGGTCGCCACCGGCTAGATCAACCCAATCGCGTTCACTCTTGTTAACTTCGGTAATCATACTGACTTTACACGATCATTAGGCCGGAAGGAATCACTCTCAGCGCTGTCCAAGGCAGGTCTCGAAATTGACACAGCCCCGCATCACTCCTTATTGGGGAGTCTTGCTGCATTGTGAACACTCGTGAATATAACCCATTGAAGCCTTGAGTGCAACATATTGCGCATAAGATCTTTGATGAATTTTCATCGCGGCGAGACCGGAGGCATCGGAGGCATGCGAGGTAAACAGCGCAGTCCATGAGCTCACACGACTGGAACAGCAGGGAATGCTTGCCCGAGGCGCGCGCGCATCAATGACACACGCCAGGCCGATGCGAACGTCAACATGTTATTTCTGGAACATAGAAATTGGGCGCGCAGGACTGCGGCCGAAGTACGGTGGAACACCGACCCTGAAAACACATGTGCACCTCACGTATGGGGTTCTTGCGTGTATGTACAAGCGGGCGATCACCATGAGGCCAACCGTGACGATCGCTGTAGATCAATTGTGGTATCCAACATGTGCTGAAGTAGAGTGGATGCAGCCCGATGAAGACCTGGCTCTTGAAAATGACAGCAGTATTCGCTCTTCTACGATGTCCCAGAGGATACACGGACAATTGGAACGAATCTTTAGCTTGGAAGTGGATTGGTGTCCGATAGACTCCAAATCAGAATATGTCAACCTACAAGGTCACTGCCCTTGAGAATTCTGGATTTCCGGTTCTGTCTTTGTGTGCAAGGACAGTGCATGTAAGCCGTTTTGAAACTCCTCGTGCAATGCAGCATAGATCATGCGATGCCGTTGCATAGTAGACTGGATCAAAAAGGTGGGTCAGAAGGTTCCCCGCTTTCCAGGTCAAATGAATGTCCTACTTTGCCGGCGAACGCGTCCGAGATAACCTTCACGGAGAAATCTAGAATGATTGAGCAAGGACCCACTTGATACCGAGATGAAGACGCGCACGAGTCTCGCCAGTCCCTCCTCCTTGTTCACGCATAGCTGCATGATGACGGTGTTGCCATGAGTCGTTCGTGATCGACAGCTCGGAAGGCTGCAGAAGAGCTGTGAGCTACGATCTCGAAGGTCAGCGGGATGACAGAGCAGTGACAACCGGGTGAGAATACCTTAGTTCGAATAGCATGTTCGATGGGTGGTGGGGAGACATTTGAAGCTGGGGTAGCCATGGTAAAATGACGGTTGCAAAGAAACGGCCTTGTAAACTGAGCGATGTTGCGACGCAACATAGACTGATCCAGAAAGTGAACGTAGGCGATAGCCTACCGACGAGGAGATCAGAAGGTGTATAGCGGGATGGCCTTCAACAGGAACGGGTGAGATCAAAAAAGCTGTTGACGTCGTTGCGAACTTGCGTCGACAACGTTAACGTTGGCCTGACAATTCCGGCCCGCGCAGCCCCGAGGCTGCCGCGTGACTAATAGTCACGACACCGTGTCACGATCGCGTACTCTCGTTTGGTAACAAACAAGCAATTCGACGCGTCAACTCAACAGCCCGGGCTTGAAACTTTGCAAGTCTGAGCTCTGTATCAATTCTAAGTCAGAACCATCTATGATCTAGTATTTTGACATCTGACATCATGCCACAGAAACCTAGTCAATCGGCTACTAGTTGGACCCCCTATCAGTTCACAGTCCCTCACATTTGTCGGGCTCCGTGACATAGATGGCGTCAAGTTCTTCACGCAGTGCTTCAAGTCGCGGTACTCCTCATCAGTCAGAGCGCGAGATGACGAGACTCCAAAAAGGTCTCGTCGACAACTGCTTCGAGGAAGGGCATTATGAATCTGGAATTGCCGTTCTAGAGCAGTTGCGAAACGACAAATACATGCCGTCCAAGTGAGTGCTGTCGCGTCTTTCCTCGTCTGAACTCCAACTCAGCGGTATTTCTTAGATCTCACATTCGGCAGCTACTGTATCTCGCTTTATACCCTGAGAAGGGGAAGGACAGGGCACCTAGTCAGCTTGGCTGGGCCGCGAAGGGCGCCACAAAGCAGGTCACGCAAGGCACTACGCCCTCAGAAGAGGCCATTTCCGCTGCGAGGCAATGCCTCATGTCCTTTGCTCTGACAAACTCTCCTGGGTCATTGATGCGTGCATTGCCATCGTATGATGATCTCACCCCAACACTCGAAGAAGCAGAAGAGGATTCACATCTGGCCAGAGAAGCTTCGCGCTTCCAGCGCTGCAGGGATTGCTGGCAGATCATCAAAGGAGGGTTCTTGCAAGTACATTCTGACGGCATGGGAATTATCCCGGGAAGTCCAAGCAAGCGACGTCGGGCGGATGCACAGAGCTATCAATCTCATAGCGCTGAGTTGCCAGGTTCCATTGTCGGAGAAAACGCTTGGCCGATCCTTGAATGGTTATTGTATCTCTTCGAGGAGGATGAGCGCAGAACGAGTCATGACGGCAACCGTGAGTGTTATGAGCTTGCGAGCTGACATATCCTTATCATTGAAACCCAGCGAAGTACTCTTTTTTATTGTTATCGCACATATCTCCGCCTAGGAGCGAATCAGGTGCTAAGTGGAATGCTGGTACCCCTCTTGATGTAGCATTCTATTGCCTCCAACAAGAGGTCCCGCGCAGGCGGGTTCTGGGAGCGCGTCTTCTAACACTGGTGAGTCCGCATCATCCTGATTTCCCTATTGCAAGGTTCTGACTTGTTCTAGATGATCAATCTCACGGCAACCAGTCTATTCGATCTGCCCCTCTTCCTCAACCTTGTGCTGACAGAGTTCACATCCCGCAACTGTCGTTTCGACGAGATATTCTCCCTACTGCCACCTAGCCCCGCGGTATTCAAATTTAAGCTGGCGCTCTGCCAGCGGTATTTGTCCGATCCAGTTGCAGCCTCCCACTCCGCCGCGCGCAAGGCACGTCCGCGCGCTCAGCCTCGCCCGATGCCCTTTCGTGCTCGCAAACAGGCGCAAGAAGCTGCGGATGAAGCCGCTGCGATTGTCAACTCGGCCAGCGGGACTTCCCGGCAGGTAGCCCCGAATATATCCAGCCACCATGCTATGCCAACTGCGTCCGAGATCCTGCAGCTTACAGCGCACCCTGCCGATTCCATGCCGCACGCCCAAGAAGCCAAATTCGAAATGCTGACCACATACGGAATGCTGCAGAAGCGGATCGAAGGCGAAGGCGTAGACAGGAGTGCGGAATGGCGTGACATGCTTCGCGATGGCCGGCTGACGCAGGCGGTCGAACAAGCTTTTGGAAGTGCCGATGTTGGGGAACGTCGGAGCCCCCAGGATATGAAGGCAGCGCTACAAATGATGATATCCATATGGTGAGAATATGTACGATTCCTCGATATGTACCGAGGCTATAGGCTATTGCCCGTGGAAGCGGGGCGGATCGACCTACGCTGTGTATCGTTGGGTATTCTTTCAGATGCCTACTAGCGCCGTGCAACCACGCCAAGATTCCCTACCTTCTTGACAATTTATTCATCGATATATTGCCTCAGCCCCATGAGGTGAAACAGGATGGACTGTCACTGTGTTGCATGTTTCAAAAGAGTAGAAATTCATTCCGTAACGTCTCGTACGGTAGAAAATCCCGTTTCTGGGATTGGGCGGTTGTTCACCTCGTATCGACATACCCGATCATGTTCCAGGCGCAGAGGGATGGCGGGCCAGGCTTTTTGAATGAAAGAAGCTGCGAACTCTGCAAAGCGGGCGCGAGGATAGCACGCCACTAGGGATCCGGGGAGCAGCAACTCTATCTGGACCTCCGTCGAATCCACCGGCAAGGTTTCCGAGGAGCAAGAGTTCCCGTTGGCGGTCGGAAGGCTGAAACCCTAGTTCTGTTTGGAGCAGCGATGATCCTGGCTATAAGTATCGCAAGAACTCGAGATCTCGACAGGCGTACTGCCAATTATCCTTCGGCAGTGATGAAGGTGCATTCTGGTACGCAGAAGGTTCCAGAGCTCGTCGACTCCCGACCAGTCGTGACGAGAGGATACAGAGATGTCGTGGAGTTTGGTGCGGTGGGCTGTGCGGCGGGGTGACAGAAACCACTGCGGAGATCAGCTTCGATACGTACAGTGCATCGCCTTCACGAAAATTGACGACCCCTACATGGCCAGCGACCCAAGCAAGGAAAAACCGCCGACGCAGAAACGGTCGTCCTCTCCACGGAGGGAAAATTTCACAGCTCCGAAGAAGTATCACGGTCGGACTACAGTGCGTATCTGCACGCACCGCGGCGCATGGAAAAAATCCGAGCCGAGAGGGGATAGAGATCGCGATCGCATGGCCACATAGTCTTCCTCACCTCCAAAAATCGAACAAAGCATCACGGACAGACACCAAAAAGACACAAGCCTACCCAGGAATCGGACATGGCCATTCCGCGATCCCTGACATCACCTAATATCCGAGAAGAAGGGACATGTAGAAATTGTAGGCAGGCTTCCTGACAGGATACCGCACCAACGCCCAGACGGCTCTATGTATGGAGTAATTAAATCGCAGGGCCACAGTAAGATCGAATCGCACCAGGTCA
This sequence comes from Hericium erinaceus, assembly GCA_006506795.2. Taxonomy (NCBI): domain Eukaryota; kingdom Fungi; phylum Basidiomycota; class Agaricomycetes; order Russulales; family Hericiaceae; genus Hericium; species Hericium erinaceus. The sequence continues at coordinate 1,880,135 of CM021172.1, read as the reverse complement.
CCCAATCTCCTCGTCGGAAGAGTCTTCCTCGGCGCCTTCCTCAGAGATGTCGACGTCCACCAGCTGACCCTCATCAGCCCCTGCCCGGTCCTTGCCCTTGCCTTGCTGGTTGCGCCAGATGCCGGCAAGAAATTCTGGGGTGCTCGCGTCGTCAATAGGCTTGTCCTCGCGCGTCCTGATGAAGCGCGGGAAGCGCAGGCTCAAGCCCTTGTCGTCGGATACCAACCCCTTGGCCGCGACGGAAACAGGGCTGATAGTGATGCTAATAACAGCCGTCAAACCTTCTGGCGCGAACGGCCGCAGAAAAAGGCCGAACTCACTCTGCACCACGGATCTCCCAGACTTCATGTGGCCGGAAATAGACGCTAGGAGCATACCCTGAAAAGTGCTTCCATTTATTGGACAGTGACGAGAGATCTGGTGTTCGGCGCACCTCCCGTTTCAACTTCGCCCCATAAAGGACGCTTGGAGCAGTTCTCGGTATCGTCAGCATACCGCTCTTTCATGGCCTGAGGCAACATTCAAGCCACGGTTTGTGAGGAAGGTGTTGGCGTCGACAGCTTGGACTAACCTTGTAAAATACGTCTGAAAAACCTGTATGTAGATCGCCACACATCAGCGGCAGACGCGCGAAACGCCCACCAAAAGCGTACCTGACATGCACTTGCACATAGCAACCAGCGTACCCGTCCCAGGGTCCCGTAATGCAAGTAAAACAGGACTCCACCACTGCGCCTTCCTCCCATTTCCATGCCAAGCGCCCACCGGGACGAGGTCCAGGCTGTCGCCTAAACCCGTCACATAGTCCTTCTTCAGTTTGAGCCACGCGGATGTTCTCTTATCTTCGGCATTGTGAGATGGGATATAAGTGGATGCATCGCGGGGACTTACCAGGCTCATAAGTCGCAGGCAGCGGTTTCTTTCGCGGTTTCTCCTTCCTGGCACTGGCGCCCTCGAGAACTTCCCCATGGTCAAGCAGCTGAATGCAACCGGCGTGATCGGTATTAGAAAGACAGCCGTACGAAGGCCGAAATTCAACACACCTTGATCATCAAACCTTCGCAGCGACTGTCTACGGCTCGGAGCCAAAACTCCTCGACGTTCTCCTTCCCTTCTTCGCTTCCACAGCTTTCTACGTGGCGCAGGCGCGCCGAGCCTGCTTCGGGCGGGAGGACGGGCGGGAAGTGCTTGTGAAGCATGGAGCGTCTCTGCCTGAACGGCTCTTCCAGGAGGATCTGTAAACTCAAGCTGAGTCTCAACAACTGACATGATCGGCAGTAATATCCTGACCTGCCCATTGAGATACATCAAGTCGAATGCGAACACGGCCACAGACACCTTAACGTCGCGCATAAGAACATCTTTCCTTGGTCTATTCGATAACTCCTGAAAGGTTTTCAAACTCTCATCGTTCGGATCGATTGCAACTATCTCTGCATCAAGGATGAACGATGTGATGTTCGTGTCCACATCCATGATGTGTCGGGCGAGGTGAACGACGTCTGGATACTAAGGAAAGACCTCGGCGACGGATATTTGAGTACTAAATAGCGACTCACTTTTTCCGTCATATCCTCGAGATGCCGAGAGAAAATCTTGACTACAGTCTTCCCTGTGTCGTTGGTCCACGCATGGATTTGCGCTCGTTGGCCATCATACTTGAATTCTGCCACAAAAGGCTGCTCATCCAGGCGTTCATAGACTTCATCCAGCGATCTCATGGGGGATCCGAGGGTTGGGTGTAACGGTATCCCTGAGAAAGCTTGGTTAGTAACTACGCGATCTAGGAACTCAACCACACGCACCAACTGTGAGGGGGACGCGCTCAGCCAGGCCATCTAGGCCTGCTTCAAGAATAGCTGTTACGATATGGTCATAATTGGGGTGTTGCACGAAGACCTTCTTGATTAGTGACTCCGCTCGAGCAAACCTAGTAAGTAGTTCCTCCTGCGCTGGAGTGTTTACGCTCCTCGCCGAGTTTGTTGGGAAGCTGCTCACTTCCGCCATTAGGTCGGAAGAAGCGTGGAAGGGTGAATCAACGGGGATAGGTATAGTCGTGCTCGATGGAGGTGTCAAAACAAGAGCCCGTGCCAGGGCAGTCAACATTGACGTCCTCACTGCCCCTACACGGATATTTTGCGATAACGTGCGAACCAGAAAGCGGATCTCTTCGCCTTTGGCAGCGACCAGGAGCTTCTCGACGATTGCCTGCTTCTGATTCACTGAGCCCTGTCCTTTCACACGAGCTATTCGCAGCAACGAGTCGTAAACCGAAGGCACCAAGAGCGGCGGATGCGGAATCAGGGTCCTAACATTTGATTTGGCTTCAAAGGCAACATCACCGGGATCGCCAGTCTTCTTGTAGAGGCGTTTCAAGGCGGAAGAGGTGAGACCGGATACGTGCATAATCGCCTTGGAGATGATCGAAGGCCCTAGTCCTAGCTCGACCGGAGAGTAGGGTGGAGACAGAGAGTTCGACAACAGGTAGAGAGATGGTAGTAAAGATGCGGGATGAACATGGCAAATGGTGCGGAAGGTATTCGTGAGGGTATTGATAATGACGATGCGAGAACGCGTACTCGACAATGTCGAAAGCGTGTGGGCCAAGAAAGAATAAGGGATGACGCTATTGGGAGGCCACTGAAAGGCATCCAGTAGGTAGGCTGCAGGATCAACGGATAGAGACGGGTATTGGAAAAGATCATTGGCTTCTGCACTAAGACCAACTGGAGATGTAATGCGTTTACTTGTGCTAGCGTTGGTTGGTAGCGGGGCTGCAGTGGTCGGGATGTCGAGTAGATCGACGTCGATGACTTCCTCTCTCGTACCTGCGCTTCCCGACGAAGTGCCCTGTGGATTAAGTGGGCCGGGGGAGGTCAATACCTGGGCTTCGTCGTCAGACAGGAGATCGATGGTCTCAGGCAGCTGTTCAATGGCGCCGGCATCTGGCGACACTCGTGACGTTGTAGCCGCCGTCAGGGTTGTGCTGGACGGGCCAGATGATTTCAAAAAGAAAGATTCAATACGGGCCTGGTCGTGGGCAAGTTTCTGCTTCTTGCGCGGACTGGCGGAGGGTGGACGGGCAGGCTTTAGATTTCGTGGGGACATGGGAGGTTGAACGGTGGGCCAGGCGCTAAGAGGGTGTTTACGCGGGGAGATCGAGATCTGACGTTGTGGCTGAAAAGGTATTCGTCTTTCTCTCCCTCTATAAGGCTCCTTTGCTTCTCACCATGCAGAAGCATTGTCCTGTTCTTCATTCCTTCTAAGATGCCTCCTTTGGTAACTACGTTCCTCCCTTTCTACCGGTCCTTAGACCGGCCTTAAGACGACTTGGACGTGTTCCCCGCTATCCAGTCGTCCTTGCTAGGCGCGCCACCAGTGTTTGTGCCTTAATATCCCTCTGGCTTGGCCGCACATCGACCCCGTTCCCCTTCAGGTTACATGCGACCACGCATCTCTCGGAACATCATCACGGTCACAAAGTGCTGATTTTCGTCTATGGCCATGGCTCTGGTTGATGTAAGAGTCTGTGCGCAGGATCAACTGCATCTGACCGACAATCGGACCGTTCTTCCTATTCTTCGGCTTTTGGCTGTTTGGAATACTCGCCGCCTGCAAGCCGAGGCTCGCGACCCGTTTCACATGCAGCCATCGAGGCTACATGAGGCCATCCAGGTGCAGTGCCTCGAACATTCCGGCGAAACATTCAACCACGGACATCTTGACATCGTGATGCAAATGTGTCACTGTCGAGGGGTATGGACACATCTCCCTGCCCTTGTCCCTGCCGCTTATTTTTTGAGTTGGCTTTCAATGAAGGCTGCGTACCTGGTCTTGATCGTTCCGTTCCGTCTCCCCTCGAGTAACGAACTTCCTTCCTTGTCGAGGCCTATACGAGTCCGGTCAGCAACATTTAGCGATGACTTGTCGCCTGGGATGCGTATTGATACTTCGCCGTCCCACACGATGGGATGAAGACGCTCCCGGGGTCAAATGTCCAAATCGGCATCCGATCAAATCGTGTTATGGTCTCGGATACTTAGTCGATATATCAGCACATTTTTAGCGGTTTTATCCACTTCTAGAATCTCAAGGCGAACGCTTCGGCTCTTAGAGTACACCGCTTCTACGCGCGTATGCTCCCACACTCCTCGCACATCTTCAGGCGATTCTTATCTATGGTTCAGGATAGACGTCACTTCACCGCTGTCGAGATTATCCCCATATCATCATTGCTCTGTCGATTGTCCCAAGAGGCAACGTGCCCAGCTTGCAATAGCCGACTGCTATCAAAGAAGGCCCTGTCATAACATATACAGATACCAATGGAAACAACAGAGACGCGAACGCCCTCGCCCCTCTCCGGGATATCTACGTCCGCGACCCATCCGTCGCTCGAAACGAATGCACGCCGTTTCTTGACAAAGCGCCATATTGAAAATACGTCTCAGGTTTACCGAGCTACGCGGGCCTGACCTCAAAGTTTGGGCTGTCGTAGACACCCCGAAAGAAGCCTGGTTTCATCCGTATAGTGTCCGACGGAGGTATATATCTGCTAAAACACGTTGTGTCGATTGTTTTATCGACCTTGCCTCGGTCATGGTCTCGTGTCTACCGGGACAAAGTACGGCGGTCACGTCCAACCTCCCGGGATGGAGCAATTCAATATTTAAATATTCAGGGCTGAGAATACGGACCATCTATATCGGGGCCGCCAGCCTTTCCAGGCATGCTCCCATCTCGTCCATGCGCATTCGAGTAGATTCGAGTCCATGAGCGGTATCTTGTGATGGCCGGACGCTCCCCATTGTAGCATCATGATTGCTAGTGCAAATTTTGTCTATCATCGAGAGCATCATAGTCGGTGCACATTATTGAAAAATAGGCCAATCCGAAGGCTCCCATTCAACGATCAGCGATGCTTCTCGAGACAATGGTTCCGACACTGACAGCGGGAATGTATGGGATAAATTTATCAATCTTTAGAGCGTGATGTGGACTTATTTAATCTCAACGACTCCAAGGCACGGCCTGAACATCGGGAATGCCCTTGGATCCAATAAGGTTCCGAGCTGACAAGCTTGGGCTTGGTCGTTATTGCCCCCCCTTGAATCACTGCGATGGACACTGGGCAGTGGAATGGATGCATAGATTAACCGATGCAAACTGGCGTTCGCCGTCGGAGAATGCGAATACCTGGGTACACGTTGAATCCACCGAAATGTCGGAGACGTTTTCCAGGAAGCAGTAGATCTTCCTTCGGAGCTCACTTGATACCCGCCAACATCCGCCCCGAACCAGGATTTGCTTTAGAATTGTGCATCTATTACGGCTTCTGGTTCCCCTGAGAACAGTTTGAGGCGCACATACGAGGATACACGGGCCCCAGGGAGCTTAGCTGATTCTGTGATCTAAACAGTAGATGGCCCCGTCCCAGTCAAGACCCGCCGAGTTCTCGGGGGGAAGAAGGGCGCCACAAATTTGTATCTCTCTCGGCGCTAAGGTCGAAAACATCATTCACCATAGTCAATCAATGACATATACCCAAGGGATGCTGTGCTGTCAGCGCGCCCGCCCCTGCTACAAGGGGTTTTACTCAATTCGTATTCCGCTATTAGGCAGTCCGTCCTATGACTGACCAACCGGCCCTCTCAGCCCATGATGCATGATGCGAGTACGCCCATGTCGACCCGACTGTATTCTGCTTTCCGGATATGTCCCTGAATGTAGCAGGTAGGCGCTCTCAAAATCCTTATGAAGGACAGACAAGTATTGCCTAGCTCACGGACTCTGTTCTTCGCCATCGATTACCATGTCCGACCGACGCCACCCCGCCCACCCCTCTGATCTCCATGCTGGCTACTCCCCTGAGCAATGGGCGAGGGCGAACCCCAGTCAGGCGTACCCCGCGTCTAACACCACCTATCACGCGTCCGCCTATGGGTCCGCCCCGATGCCGCCCAGCGGAAGTCCACAGGCGTCCTACCCATATAGCGCTCCGAATGTGCAGCACGGTGGTGTCCCCCATGGCGCGTACGCCCAGACCTCGCGATCAGCGCCCTACGCCAACCACCCCGCGCACGCTTCGATGAACCCCATGACCCAGGCGTCCCCATATGCGGCGCAAGGCGGCATGGTGCAGCCCGGAAGCACACCCAGACCAGACTATGGCCACGGCCACGGTCACAGCGGCTCGGTGGGCTACGCCCCAGCGCCATCTACAGCCCCCTACGCCAATCAGGGCGTACAGCAGGTGCCCGCGACGTCATCGACGGCCCAGCAAATGCAGTATCCGGCATCTCCGCAGCGCCCTTTCGCGTGCGACATGTGCGCGCTGTCGTTCAACCGCCAGCACGATCTGAAACGGCACAAGGAGACCCATTCCGGGGAGAAGCCCTTCCTATGCAATGGGGGTTGCGGGAAGACGTTTACCAGGAAGGATGCATTGAAGCGGCATCAGGTACGTGCGACATTACCTGTATGGTTACACCGCTGATAGCGTTCACAGCTCGTGAAGAATTGCGGTTATGACGATGGTGCTTGAGTGCCTTAATTTCCCGTTCCCATTGCATTGTGAGTGCGGTTTTGGTTCTCAATAAGACCACCTGACTCACACACACGATCAGTATCCCTTTGATCAACACAAACGCACATGCTTATTTGCTATCCGGATATGATAGTTGCTACACTGTTTTGAGTATAATTCGGCTGTGGTGGAGGTGTATGTACAACGACTACAGCGTATTCTTTCAGACACGGACATGGTTTGAGTACTCTTACTTCACTGGGAGGGGCAACAGATCACTCACTATCTGGATGTCTACATTGCGCCACGCTGGCGCGATGGGTCTCCCTTTCCATCTAATTTTCGAATTTCTTTTCCAATATCCATGCATCGCTCGGGGTAATCTTTTTGTAGTAGTGTTCAACCACACCAACTTCCGAGAATCCATGTCGCTCGTAGAACTGCTTAGCACCATCGTTCGAAACTTGAACATGAAGGTATATTCGATTGATCTTAGGCTTGGTGTGAGAGGCAGCGGCGTCCAAGATAAGCTGTAAGCTCTGCGAGCCGATGCCGAGTGAGCGGTATGGCTAGAACATTCCGGCGATGAGTAGGCGCACAGCTCCAAAGTTGACGAAAACTGACAGCCAGGACTCCCATTGTCATCAGGTACAGATCTGCCACACCATCTTTCGTCTCCAAGCGGCAGCATATGGTACCTACCGGTACGTCGTTGTAGTAAACTACCCAGAATGGCGTATCAGTGTTATCTCCAACGGCAGAAAGGCAATAGCGTACCGAGCTTGCAGAAATCCTCCGCCTCCGGCAGTAACACATCCTGATAGAACTTCTCGCTGTATTTGATAGGAAAGAGGACAGAATTTAGTTTCCGGACTGTGCCCAGGTTGTTAGGCGTCAAAGACGCGAAGGTGACCTTCGAGGATCGTGAGGGTACAGCGGAGGGGGACATGGATTCAGATCGCACGAACAGCGCCAGAGTGTGAATGCCGCGAGCGAACGCGTGCGGCACCGGTTGCTACGCGGTGGCGGCCGCCACAACCTTCTCTTCCTCCTTCAGTCATCTTGAGCCCGACGACTCTTGCGATCCATTGCTCTTCATCATCGAACCTCCGCATAGCTCCACCCAGCAGCTTGCCTGCGAACTCCTGGAGATAAAGAAGCATCTTTCTATTCTATCATCTGCATTTGTCTGATTCCGTAGCGTCATGCTCTAGGCCACCGAAAGTGGGTAAATACTGGCAACCGGACATTGCTGCCATCCGCCTGCTTCTCAGATCGCACTTCTCTCGTCCCAAGCAACGCGCCGTTCAAAACGCCGAGAGCGACCCCGCACATCCGCCGCACGTATCTTCCATTGCCATCATGCCTGGCCATATCATTGACGGGAGCAGCCGTTGCGCAACGGCCCGCGGGCGTCAGCGTCCGTGCATCTGACTTATTCGCCGATGTGTCGCAGCGATGAGGCAACGTGCTCATTTGCATTGGCGTCCGTGAATCTCGTGAACGCGGGTAGTGGACACGCATACGCAGGCACGGGGTGTCTGCTTACGCGCTGCGCGTCCTGCGTCGGGGATCGACTGTCACGACGATGGAGCGTCTGTCAGGCCCACGATGCTTGACGGGATTGATGCGCTGCTGTATTTCAATTATCTAGTCGCAGCTGTCCCGGCCAGTGAAGTTATCCGTCACTTGTCGTTGACGTTGGCGTGATGGTCCCTTCGTCCACGTTCCGCAGAATCCTCTCCTCCGGTCTAGTCTTGATGACTCTTCACGCCATCGGAAGTATCGGAAGCATTTTAACAAATCAGAAGACAATCATCTGCAAAAAAGGCCTTATTTCGATGACGCCGAACAGGGCGCGCTCCCCGTGCATCCCAACCCCTCTCGGGAAACGTGTACATACGGTGAGTTGGACAGTCTTCTTCTCACCCCATACGTATCATACCTTAATTATGCTTCGCACGCAGTATACATGACATTACTGTTTCCATGGCCTTCTCTTCTTTCATCTACACCCTTGGGGTGGTGCGGATCGCAAATCAGCACTTCATAGCCGTATGCGCTGAATTGGACAAGGTCCTATGGCCCAGGATAGCAAGTACTGATCAAAGAATCAAGTTACAATCTATAACTTGGAGGTCATTTTTTTCCATCGCGCACGCACATATCAAACTTTGTGGTCATGCACTGGCAAGATGCTGCCTGCTTATGGGTTATACTCTGCGGCTGGCTTCCGACACTCGGCATTCTTCTGAACAGCATCCGCGGGCGTCCATGCAATCCATCTTATGTCCCTGAACTCGATTCCAAGCAACGATCAAGAGTTCTCCATTTATGTCTCACATCAAATTTAATCGGTCTATATCAGCTATTTATTGCATTGGATCCGTACATTCAGACTATCCTGCTGCTTGCTAACAAATCCGACGTGATTTGTCGCTGCTGCTCGGGGAAGCCCTGGCCCTTGTCCAACCGACCTAATCCAAAAGAAATAGGGCTACGCACTGCACTGCTCCTCTTCTCAAATAACTATGCTCCTCGGACATCGATCGACGATCATCCTGACCGCTTCGCGACCAAAAGATCGATTCTACCTCGCCAATTGTTCAGGGGGCCTCATGTCTCGATTACCCAAAGTTTAGATCAAGCTGGGCCGACTGGGACCTCGGAGTCGGACACTATGGCACGCGATAAGACCTGCCATCTACGTCTTCCTCAGTCGCGGGTAGAGCTCGAATTCGTACCTGTTTGCTCTTATTTCTCTCTTTGATACAGGGCTCATATCGACAACCTGCCTAGCACATATGGAGATACTTGGTACCCGATGACCGCCATACATGCCAGCGATATGTCTTACCCATGCTATAGGTAGCCCTTCAGACCGCCCTGCCCGCTACGTCCGCTGCAGCAATCATATTCTTAATTATTGACGTTCCTGCGGCCTCATCGTTCAACCGTCCCAACGCGCGATCATCGAACCATCGATGAATGCTGTGCGCCATGCCGTCTTTGCAGCGTCTGTGTCTGCGCCACAAGCGGCTCCCCCGAATTCCTCGACATCGTTTCCCAGCTAACGCGACGGAATGCTCGAATGTCGATCAGCGGGCGGCTGCGCCAAGCCATTCTGACAGATGGGAGAAGCTGCATGGTAGCGCCACGCCCGATTCATGCTTTATTCAGGTGAGTCGCTGTTAGATCTGTCGTTCGCGCTGCTTCGAGTCGCCCTGTCGATGGCACGTTCCTTTCTGATAGGCTCTTCTGGTGATGTTGCGGGCGGTCCGTGTCACCCTGCACTGTGGAGTCAGAGCGCGATGCATGGCAATCGGCGTCATGCACGTTGCACACCTCGAGGCCACCCTAGTGGCGTCGTGGCCACTGCATGGAAGGGAGGTCAACGGTATCTGCTAGCTGCGCACGGCGTTTTGGTCCAGGGTTATCGATTTCCGTCATGATCGTTGTAAGCATCATCCCCGACAAAGCCTACTTGAAGGTTGTCTAATAAAAGGACTTGTTTATCGCGTCATCTTGGATTACTCGCGGTCATCTCGCTCGCGCCCAGGTCAACCACCAGAATTCACGATCTAGACTGCTTTGCAAGAGTTCCTCACTCAGGGTAATCACCAAGTGACAAATATCTTCGACAGGTTCCCTTCACTTCATGCTTGACCGCCTTTTACTCTAGCGCTGCTACCGTCAGCGTCGAATCGGTCACAACGATGAGATACACAAGCCGCCTGCATCGCTATGTAACTTCCTGGAAATGGCACGGAATGGCGAGATTCAGACTAATTCAGGTCAGCCATGGTCAGCCTCGCTATCATCCTGCTCGGCGTTCGATAATTCACCGGGTTGAACGTGGTGAGCATCACTATTAATGTCATTTCTGCCTGCATGACACAGTGCGGGGTCTTCCCCCCGTGTCTAGATCACTCACTCGGATAATATCTGATCGTCCGCTTTCCGTCGCATCGCACTTCTAGCCAATCTGATCAGTGATAAGTTAGACTGATGACGTGTCTCGAACAATGACGGTGACGGACGACTCGAGTATTGTGCAGAAGCTGATAGATGCCCAGTCCGGAAACGGGGTACGTATACTGTACCGTTTCGACCATAGGTTCACCCGTAACCTTAATTTACTGATCTGAGGGAAGTTCACAGCTAGAGGTGACCCGTGACCTTGAGTTCACGGTGATTTTGTTCACCAAAGTTCACCAACTCACCGTGCCAGCAAACTCCCGGTGCATGGGTAGGAGTGACTTCTATTGCACTTTGATTGCTTGTCTCACCCATCGCAGGCCTTTGCAGGCACTCTTCCGATGTGTCATATACCGCGATGACACTAATGTCCCTCTTGAAGAATCTCCGGAGAGCGCTACTTATGCGTATGACGACCCAAAATATCTTTTCTTGAAACGGTTTACTCAACAGTTGCTTTGGGTGCATGGAAGGTGCAAATAGGTCATTTCTGACCTTTTCCGATATTTTTTGGGGCCAGTTCTGAGTGGCTTTAGGACAGGTTCATCCCTGTCTGTGACCCGTGAGGTCACATCGAACAGGTTCAACTTCACGGGCCCTGTGATCCATGACTGAACCTATGGTCGAAACGGTACAGTAGTACACAACGATCTCCGCCTCTTGTACTTATGAAAGATCAATCTGCAGGGCTTCTCCCGCTGCAGAGTAGTCAGCGCTGTCTAACTCGCACCACAGTTGCTACGAATTTCTTGTCAAGTATTTCGTTTGATGATACCTTCCTCGGCGAATCGCTATAGGAGCAATCTTCGGATAGACTGCTCTTGCTTTTATGTGTCCGGTCGGCGCTTATAGTATTCTTGTCTGGAAAGCATTTCGACTGCGGCGGTTCATAACGCAAAACGGGTAGCATCGAAATATCGATGGCTTTGGGACTGTTTCGTCGAGATCCCTATGGATGAAGTCACTGTTGTCCACACGCACTTCTCCCCGAAATGGCGACATTGCACACAGAAGAGTCTGATGCTTGTCTTTCATGTCGCCATTTGAGTCACAACAGGGTGAGCGACGTATCGTTAGCGCACAGAAACGGATCCTTGATTTCCGCCCAATTTTGGAGGGTTTCGTCATTGGAGAGTGCTCGCACCACAGTCACCGAAACGCTGTTGGAATATCTTGTCAAGCGTTCCCTTTGATGAGAAATTTTCCTCGGGGAATCACCAACAGGTGTCAGATACGACGATCCTGAGGCATGAAGGTTGAGCGTACAAGGCCTATTCTCATCAGGTAAGGGTTTCGATCAGAGTGCACTCATGGGGATCGTTCCGTCGAGATATCTCTCTGGACGAATTCGCTGCCGCCCCACACCCTTCCCATCGAAATATCGACATGTGCATACTACTTGCCTATCATGTCACCGTTCCAGAATCACAGCAAACGTGGTGAGCGCGTCATGAGCGGGCAGAAACGAATCCTTGATTTCTGCCTTCAGAATCCAATGTGGGTGTGATGTCTAGGCTACAGTCGCACTACTCGAAAACATTCACTCCCGGCCTCTCGTGCCGCACTTCGCCCGTTAGGCTAAAGCATGCGCGGTCACAAAGGTAAGTATAGTATCGAAAACTCGATGTATGGTGAGTCTGGGCACCAGTCTGAGGTATAGTACAAATGCAGGATATGACGACATGCACGGTATCGGTACAGTAACGATGATGCAATGGTAGCAACACAGCAGGGAGAGCAGAAACAACAGGTAACAATGCAACAACAAATGGATGCAATCAGAAAAGAACGAAGAGTGGGGGAAGGGGGGAAGTAGCGCCTAAGGTGAAGCGGTCAGCATCGCGTCGCGCACAGCGAACCAGCGGGATGCTCACCAGACTCAGGCGCGGTGGTGGCGCCGGTGGTGCCTCTTGGTCGTGCGGCCGCGCCGAGGCGACCGCTTGATCTCGTCGAGGTAGACATCGTCGAAGCTGCGGAACATGCACGGGCCGAAGCGGCCGTCGTACTCCGCCATGGACGCCCAGACGCAGTGCCAGCCGTCCTCCTCCTCAAACTTGAGCGCGAGCGCGAGGTGGTCGACGCTCCAGCGGCACGCGGGCCCGCGGATGTCGTGCGCGGTGTCCGTGAGCGAGACGAAGCGGCAGTGCGAGACGGTGAGGCGCACGTCGGCGCGGCCGCCCTCGGCGTGCAGGAGCGGGTACATCGCGCTGTTCATCTCGAACTCGCGCGGGATTCCGGGGAAGGTGGGGCTGTAGCCGTCGACGCGCAGCTGGTAGGTGGTATCGTCGTCGAAATCGAGGGAGATGGAGGGGTGGATTGGGGAGCGGCGGACGCAGGTGAGGACCTTGCCGACGATGCAGTTGGGATCGACGCCAATGGGCTGAAGGCGGATTTGCTGGGGTTGTTTGCGCACGGGACGCGGAGGAGTGGGAGGGGGTGTGGAGAGATGGGATTGGGATGAGCTCGAGGAGGGGAGGGAGGCCTCGGAGTTGTTAGACTGGGAATACATGTCGTCGATAGTAAACGATACAAAGACAAACGTGGATAGAGAGACGGTGTAGAGCTGCAGTGCCAGAGAGAGCAGAGCAAGAGAGAAGAGCTGTAGAAACCCCACAATATAAAGGCAAATCTAAGCGACGGCAGACGACGCGGACGATCTGTCGAAGCGCCCATTGTTCTAAGTTACGTCAATCGAGCGCTGCCGCCGGTAGGCGCGCCATTGTCCTTAGGCGCCAAGAACAAAAGAAAAGGCAAAAATTAATGGCACTGACGAGATTCGAACTCGCGAGGTTACCCATCACGGATCGGCTGATATTGCCTAAACGTGACGCCTTAAACCACTTGGCTACAGTACCTTGAAGACTTGGATTGATGTTATTATTTTATCACTGGGCGTTCATCACCTACGTAGGAAGTGAGACTGAGGTCTCGGCCATGCAGGAAGGCAGGAACGTGTAGGGGACAGAGGAGCGAGGGTTGTGTTGTCGATGGAGGGGACGTTCTTGGAGTGAAAGGAGAAACCTCGTGGAGAGAACGCACAACCAGGGCGACAATCGCGCGCTGTCTCACCTTTCTTTTCTTCTAAGTAAACGCGAACGCCCGGTCGTCACCTCTCGGCAACACCCCTCGACCTCATCGACTTGGACGTTCCTCTCCACCCTCTCCTCGCCGTTACCTATGTTGCTCTCTGGTTCTGGCACCATGCATCCTGCTCCTGGCCGCCCCATCGGGCCCCGCAACATCCAACGCTCAGCGTCCCCTAACCCTTATCCTGTCGCGCCCGTTGCACCCCTCAACATCCGCAAGGCGCCCAGGCTCGAAGTTCCCTCAGTCCTCTCCCCGCCCCCGAGCTCGCGCTCGACAACCCCAACGCCCAGACACCCGCCCAAGCTCGGCCTTGCCATCCCGTCGCCGGCTGCCCCTGCGCCCACCAAACCTTCACTTAAGCTTTCCCTTAATGGCATCGCTCCTGGTGCCTCCAAAGCACAGGCCCACGACACGCCTACAGAGGCATTCGCCGGCGGATATTACGGAGGGCCGCCGCTGTCCGTCCCCGCACCCGCCAACGATGACCTCGATGAGGCCACCATCCGTCCGCCGCTCCAGACCACCACCGCCAAACCACTCTCCATGGATGACGTGCGCCGAACAATCACCGAGATCGAGACCCGCAGCTCGTCCGCACCTGCACCGAGCACACTCCTAGGCGAGGAGAGACACATGCCCTATCCACACACCGAGTGGTCCGATGAGGTCTTCGAGGAGATCTCGCGGCTGGGCGAAGGTGCCGGCGGCGCCGTGCACGAGGTGAAGGACCTGCGCACCGGCATCGTCATGGCGCGCAAGACGATCACGACGCGCGAGGCCCCGATGAAGCAGCTCCTGCGCGAGCTCGGCATTATCACCAGCATCTCGCACGTCAACATCATCCACTTTTACGGCGCGTACATGTCGCCGTCGTCCAGCGAGATCAAGGTCGTCATGGAGGTGTGCGAGGGCAAGAGTCTCGAGGCGGTCGGCAAGCGTATCAAGGAGCGCGGTGCGCGGGTGGGCGAGAAGGTCGCAGGACGGCTGGCAGAGGGGGTGCGTCCGTTTCATGCACGCCTGTCCCTGCTGTTCTGCAGTCTGACACATCGCCTAGATACTGCAAGGCCTCGCCTATCTGCATTCGAAGAAGCTCATCCATCGCGACATCAAGCCGTCCAACATCCTCCTGTCGCGCGAAGGCGTCGTGAAGCTCTGCGACTTTGGCGTGTCGGGCGAGCTCGTGGAGTCGCGTGCAGGCACGTTCACCGGAACCAGTCTGTACATGGCTGTAAGTCATCCGATCCCATCTCGAAGGATCCTGTCTGATAAGCGCGCCCAGCCCGAGCGACTTTCTGGCCTCGAATACTCCATCCGTGCAGACGTCTGGTCGACCGGCCTGTCGCTGCTCGAGCTCATCCAGAACCGCTTCCCCTTCACGGCCGACCTGCCCCCCATCGAGCTCATGATCCATGTGACACAGAGCGAGGTATGCCGCCGCCTTATCGCCGTGACAGATCGCTGACCTTCGACTCCGTTACGTACAGCCGCCGCAGCTCGAGGACGAGCCCGGCGTGCGCTGGAGCGACGAAATGAAGGACTTCATTAAAGAGACGTAAGCTTCGCGATGTCTATCGCGCACGCCCCCGCTGATCCGCACCTATCAGATTGCGCGTCGATCCCGCGCTGCGCCCGCCGCCGAAGGAGATGCTATCGCACCCGTGGATCGTCAACCTGATGAAGCAGGAGGTTAACATGGCGCGCTGGATCCGCGAGGTCTGGGGCTGGCCCAAGCCGCCCAGTCGGAAGTCGAAGGACTCGTAAGCATGCCTCCATGCTGTCCGCACCGCGCCTCGTCGCTGACGCGCCCGCAGGTCCTCGCGCCCCAGCTCCAGCCGCGCGATCGACGCGGGCCCCCTGGACCCCTCATCATGAATCGCTCGCTCGCCACAATGCCATCTTACAATTTTCGTTCCATCTACTTTGCTACTCACACAAGCACGGGACCCGCTCGTTCGCCGCCTCATCTTTCCCAATTGATTTCACGCCGCTGCACTCAAACAAGCCATACCTTACTCCTGCCCCACTATACCCGCCATCTCTCCAAGCCCGCCCGCGGGACCCTTTCGCTCATCCATTCTGAATTCAATTTTCTTGTAAAAAGTACAACTTTTCCTATTTCTGTATGTAATACCATCAACGCGAGCGTGCGGGCCTTGTTCTTCTAGATGTAACCTACATTCGTCTTGGTCGTGTGCTTCAGTTAGTGTCGTCTGTCTAGACAATACAAGGATTTCATGCGGACTGTTTGCGGTAAGAAAGGGACATTGCTTCGGCGCGAAGGCACTTAGGCAGCGGAAGGTACTTGGGCAGCGACGACGATGCCAACCTGCCGGCGCCAGTGTAACCCCTGCTCGCTCAGATTTCCCCGGCCGTGCGTCAGGACCACAGCGCAAAATTGGCTAGAGACAAACGGGCGCAGCACAGACGCTGCAGAATTGGACCTGCACCATTTTCTCTGGACGTGATACATGCGGGTGCATGGCCAGGCGGGGATAGGGTGCGACAGAGGGCGTCCTCGTCGTGTGTCGCGGGCTGTTGCTAGGCCCGAAAATGGCAGCTTGTCATCCAAGTATGCCTCGTCAGTTGTCTTCTTGCGACGGTTCTGACCTGAAAGGGTAGTATGGCTTCCAAATACGTACCTTCTGTTCCTCGGCGCAACTGTTAGAGGTTTCGCAATTGACCGAGTCCCGAGCCCGACCGGGATATCCTTGTAAACAGCTGTGGGTGGCAGGGTGGAGCAACTAACGGAGCCTAGGGTTCGACTAGGTGGTTCGAGTCGGACGGCTGCGAAAACTCTCTCAACAGCCCGTGATACAGACGGGGCTGTAGATCCATGTGTCGAACTCATGATGGGACAGCACTGTAGGCGATCGGGCGGGCGCATGCGCTCGATCACCACGCGCCCGCGGGTGCCACGAAATGCAAATAAGTGCGATGCAAAGGGAGTCTGAGGCACGTACATACATGGGAGTCCGCGGCGATCGAGCTGATGTTGTTAACACCTTGGAGACGGGCGAACTGCATCTCCACTCGGAGGCTGGCTCTCCGGAAGGTGCGGATGGGGTGACGCGCCGCCGTCGCTGGAGATACGGGCTTGCAGATGGACGACCGGAGCCGCAGGCGTGTTGCCTCATGCGTCGGTATTGGTCCTGGAACTGCATCTTACGACATCCGTTCTATCTCGAGCGGTCGTGCTTGCAGGTCTGGTGGGCTGATCCGGGTCCTCACAGCGCACAGAAGCCCTTCCGACGAGTGGGCGCAGGCTTGCGGGCGATACTTGGGCTGGAACTTAGCTTGATGGGGCGTGTGAGTATTGTTATGGCATGGAGAAGATAAGTACATCGTCCTGCACGATCACGGAGATCCAGTAGGCCCGGCTTCACGATGCTGGAGCATATGGTCAGTGTAGTTGAACTGAACTAAATTCAGCAAGAACCTCCAAGCTTCAAGCGCCTTTGTGGTCCTCTTGCTTGAACGAAGGACCCTGAGGTCGGCTACCCAACATATGCTCGACGTCGACGCGGAGACAAAGCGCTAGCTTCGCGGAGTATGATGTGTTGAAATCGTCTTTCGGGAAGCCTGCAACGGTGCTCAATCACTGTCATGCGACGACCAGCACGGACGCACTCACAAGACATGAGCGCTGCCCTTGCAGACGCTCTGATATTCCTGAAGCGCTTGTGAGATATAAGGAACTATGAGCCAAAAGACTAATAGGAACATAGCAACCCGCCGCTGAAACTTGGAACGAATGCTGGAGTCCGAGGATGTCGGAGCCACCATCAAACACAAAGCATGCACTTGACCAATACCTGGAACTCCGTACGTTGAGATCCCCGATGAGCCTACGGCACGACGGATGGAGACCGATTTTGCATAGCGGGAGAGCCGAATTTGGGCGATTCGCTGGCCACATGCCTCATGCTACGACATCACCTCAGCTCACAGACGCGCCGACGCCTTCTTTGATTTCCCAGGGCTGGAACCTGGGAGAAATGGCGACTTTCCGTGATTGGAGGCGTATTTGTTGCAGGCGAGATCGCTTTTGCGCTTCTCCTGTGAGTTGGCAATCTCGCTTCGACGCAGAAGCGGGCAACCAAGGAAGCGGGAGCAAGGAAGAGCAGCTCGCGCCACGCGACAGGCGCCCGGCGGCGAGCGGATGCTTTTTTCTGGCAATTGCCGCACGGCCGCGGTGTCGGGTTGCGTGACGTACGACAACTCAAACGCCAAACTGGCTTGATGGAAGCACCTCACGTCCCCGTCCACCGCTGTACACAACCTAGCTCGCTCACGTATCGTATCGACAGCTGAAGTACTCACGGGAGGTCGTATCACCTCCCCCGTTTCCGCAGTTGAGATAGGAGGACCATGCCAATGCTGGACGGGCCGTGCTGGCACATGGCGTGATCCTATGCAATATTGGACTGCTGGTCAGCGGTTCAGAAGCAGACTACTAGCTGGCACTCTTACCGCTCAACTCCCTCAGGAAGGGAGCGAATATAGCGGGATCCATAGCAAGGTCCTGGCGGCCTAAGATATTCTTGATATGCCAGCTCGTATTTCGCAGCCGGGCTTCACCTCGAACGACAGGGCCCCCATGGATCGTGGTGCGCCTCCGGTGTCAACCCGAATGAATTCGTCTGACATCGTGTCTGTGAGTAACTTTATAAAAAAATTTATCAATTACTTAAAATGTGCACACAGGCCATGGATGGACTGCGCAGGGCCGCGCTTGATCCTCCTGCACATATTCGTCATCGGGCTCGTGTTTCGGCCTCTCATATCCCCGCACCAAGGGCGTCTATGAGCGAACTGGCAGCAGCGTCGAAACAACATGCATGCAGTCACCGTGATATGAGGCGCATACCGGAGTCCCGATCACGGGCACAGTCCTCCAAAGGTTGGAGCCTGTTCCATGATATTCACGCTGACATTAATCCAACACAACAGTGGACAAGCCGGGACATAGGTCGCGCACCATGCAAGATGACCGTCTTCGTAATCCACGTCAGGTCGAAGGCCGGGTGTCAGTCGCTGGAGGAAGTCACCGACGCCACTCTCCTTTAACCTCAGAGGACGCATATGAAGGTATGCAACAAGAGGCTGGTTCGACTCACAGAGCAAAGGAGAGATACCGCCCACCAAGCGCCAACGTCGGAGCTCTATCTACTGCGACAGGTTACACCAGGCGAACAGAGCGACGGTCTGATGATCCCGCTCCTAGCGGCGACTACATACACGACGGCACGCAGCGAGAGGCTGGTTCTTCTCGCGAAACAAGGGGCGGCTACGGTCCTTCTGGTGCTCACGCCAGGATTCACACCAAGGAACTGGAGCAACAGGCTGGCGGCCCCCGTGCTAGCTCCAGACATTTATCTACCATGGCAGAATACGTTAGGGAAGAAGAGCAGCAGACAGAAGGTTCTGCTCGCAATGGCAAGGACATACACGATGATACGCGAGAAGAGGCTGGCTCCTCTCGAAAAGCAAAGGAGAGGTACGGCCTATACGCCGACCCCAGAGTTGTATCTACTGCGACTGGCCGCACCAAGAAAACAAGGCGGCAGTCTGACAACCCCGCTCCGAGCATCTTGAAGAGGTCTCGTTCAATCCGATCATCATCCAGCCATCGACGCTCACGCCACTGCTCGGCTCGGTTGTCTGTAGCTGAAGCAGAAGCACGCCAGGCTGAGTCCTTACTGGATGTGCAGTTGGACGGAATGTCTGGCGACCAAGAGCAAGTTGCTTGGCTGCAAGAGCAGAAGCACTTCGAAGCTATGCGATGTTCGCTGGCTGTGTTGCTCGATGCAGCTCCTGGCGACCAAGAGCGCTCCGTCCGGAAACACGAGCAGGAACGCGTCGTATCTGCCGAAGTTATACAGCGTTCACCTGGTGGCGCGGATCAGCACCGATGCATCATTGATGAGACACCCCCTTGGAGCCCCCGGACTTCACGGACGGCTGGAGCAATTGCGACAAACAGTGGCGAGGCTGCTTCCCAGGGTAGCGAGACCGAAGCTCGCCGTGGGAGCCTCGAATTTGAATTGCCCCAGGTCTTCGTCCAGGTGTCAGACCTGCCGCTGCGGATCCAAGGCATCATGCGCAGGCGCGGTTCTCGATCCTCTCGATGCCGTTCTGGATCTGCCGCGAGCGAGTCTGTGACTGAGCCTATGCTGCATGATGATGTTGCGCGTGCCCTTTCGGCCTTGAGGAGTCCTAATTGCTGTTCACATTGACAATAGTACATGCACCCGATTTTAAATAAATAGTTCATATGCTTTCAACTTCTCGATTCTCAATCTTTTGCAGAACCCCATGTCCTCACGCCAATGTCTTGTAAATAACCTGTACGTACTCATGGTTCCAACATGAACGGCAGTTAGCATCAGGTCTCGTGCTAGTCGGATCCAGCCGTTTCGAATCCGGGTGCCCCAAACCCCTGCATGTCCCGCCACGCTCAACATTAATGCGTAAATGTCTGATGAGTTTTATGCGCTACAAGGGGCGTTGCTGGTGCGCGACCTGGCCGTGCCGACACGCCTCCTTTACACATTGCTCGATGGCGTCCATGGCGCAACATGCGCAGCAAGATGAATTTCGCCGCATTCACACTGCTGTAAGCCACGCGAATATCGGCCGCCTCCGTGCTCACCGTGCGACGAAGGGTGCGTCGCCGCATGGCTCTGAAAGTGCACTACGACCTACGTCCAGGTTAAACACAATTGCCAATTGCGACAAGCATTTCTCATGACCACGCGCACCGACGAGGTATGCACTCAGATATGAAGACCTGTCGATGAAGACGTTCAAATTAGCCCGTTGAAAGATGACCAATGACCGGTCTGACCAGCCAAATCACGCATTGCAAGGCTTTGGAGATGACCAAACAGCTCATTTTGTTTGGCTGAGCTCAATGAGCTGCCGGCGCCAGATTACGGTGGCTTCACCGCAACATATTGTCGTTTGATTTTCTCGGCAACATCGTTGAGGAGATCACACCAACACCCACAACGGTGCCTGCCCTGCCTCAGGTGCGCACCGCACGCCGCAGCGCCCATGGGCTAGTGACGTAATTACCCTTGTTTACCAGCGCAAAAGGTATGCTACCATCAAGAAGAGTAGGATCTTCACAGGATCTTCTTGATGAAGAAGATATTAATGCGCCGACGAACTTCATACGTATACTGCTTTGGGTTATCAGTTTGCGGTCTGGACAAGCCCTCTGACACCTCGCCATTCACAGCTTCTGAACGATGTGTTTTGGATTGGTAGCTTACAACGTCACCAAACGGTATCATTTACTGAAAAGTCCAAGCGCACCGAAGGGGCGGCATTCCGAAAGACAGTATGTTCGGAGGAACTACACGTTGTGAGGAGAAGGAGAAGTTCGTGCCACCGGATACAGTAAGAGAAAAAAAGGGATTTGGCTCGTATTAAAACCCGTGAGCGTTGCCACATCCGGCGGGATCGGTTCGATCCATGACGGAAACGGGCGACGGCATGTCGGCATAAGCCGGACTGAACCAAGCAGCCTCTGAGTCTCAGCAGAATTTGGTCCCTGCCCTTGGCCGATTCACAGCCTCTTCGCTCTTTCCTCAAAGAAAGCGATGTGCGCACTGACCCATACGTGCACTTTGGAGTGCGAGCTGAAAGCGATACATACGTTGCAAAGGCGGGGGACGACCTGAAACGTGGACCAGGTCTCCAAGCCCACCCAGCATGGCGCCCGCCAGATTGCGGGATCAAGCATGGCAAATGGCCCGTTCGTAATTTATTTTTCCCTGGTAGTTCCCGTGGCCGAAGTTCACGAAATGACAGACTACCCTGAGATCTGGGATTCGGCGATCCCTTCCCGATAGTCGGTGATCCGTGGCTGGTTCGAGTCGCTCGACTCGCCCCATTCCTCGCACTTTATAACCTCTCGCCTGTTCCATTAACTTTACTTGATGCCTTCTGTCTACGAACCTCCCCTTGACTATCCTCCCGCTGATTCCATGGCTGACTCCCTCTCATAGTGCGTTTTCTTTGTCGCGTCCCGGCGCCATCGCTTACCCGCAGCTTAGTACCCCGTCACCACACTACTCCCCTTACTATAGTGCCAACGCGGCTCCAGCGGCTCCCAACCTCGGGCACGTAGCGGGCCAGCCACAGCGCAGTGATTCCGCTCAGCGTAGGCGGCCGAAATACACGCGTAGCAAGACCGGATGCTTGACGTGCCGCGTGAAGAAGATCAAGGTCAAAATTCTACGCGTCTTGACGACGTGTCGTGGTTACTGACTAGCGGTCCACAGTGCGACGAAACCAAGCCAAACTGCGTGCGATGTGTTCATGGGCAGCGAGAGGTACGCCGCGTGTCGTCCGTCGTCGTGTGCGCTGGCTAACGGCACTCTCTAGTGCACATGGCCGGAGGGTGTCCCTACGAAGAGGAAGACGTCAAAGAAGTCTGCGGACGGTCACAGTGTCGACGGTCGCCCCTCCACTGCGGGCTCTTCTGGGCTGTCAGAGAGCTCCACGCCGCCGACGCGTGACAACACCCCGCCCATCAAGAGGGAACGCCAAGAGCTGGGCTTGCCGTCTCTCGTTCCGAGGCGTCACAGGTGCGACCATTTACCGTCGGTCACTTCGTAGAGACTTATTCCCACTATCAGTGAACCCTACATGCACACTCTACCGCCGACGAACGACACAGGCCATCGAAACTCCATGTGCGGTTTCTGCTCTTTCTCATTACCTCTGTTCTGACGCGCTTGGGACGATAGCCCTGTGATCGCCAACGGTGGTTCACACTATACCCCAAGTGGCCTGCCGTCGACCAGCCTCAACTTGTCCTCTATACCTGAAATGCCATCGAGCTACGGACATTCCGTAGACAACCGCTACTCCACCTCTCACTACGTCCCTCCGACGCTCTCGCGCTCGCACACGGGCGGCTACAGGAGCGTAGATACCCCACACTCCCTGGCACACTGGCAGCACTCGTCTGTGGCTTCCCACGCGGACCCCATCGATTCCTATGTGAGTTATGCAGGCGCTGTCCCGCAAGTCTCCACTAATACTCGATTAGTACCCTCCCATCCAAGAGCGCGGCCTCGTGCAGCCTGCCATTGACAACCACGTCACCAGATACCCTTGATGAGCGATATCACATCCCCTTGCTAAGGCGGGATAGCCTATTAATGCTGTGCTTTGACATTTTGCCACGATCTCCATGAAAGTAGTATATATTCCCCGTTCGCCTGCCGAGCTTTTCTTTTAATTCGTACATATTGTAATACTTATACCCTGCGTATGCAGCCATTGGTTCTTATTCACGTCGGGGCGGCACGGCCGCGAGTAAAAGCGCCTCTATGGATCATGTTTTTTGCTAGCCTCATGGCTCGACATCGGTCAAAAAAAGAGGTGCCCAGCCCCGCCGACGGATAACTGCGGAGGCAATTCTTTAGCGAGAGCGCTGCGAGTTCCCCCCTCGCGGATCCGACCTCAACGACAATCGACATGCGTTCCTCGATCGGCTTCCCAGTTGATGGAGCCTCAATGTCTATTTCCTCTGGCCTAAGCTAAAATCGGGTTGCACTCGACAGCTGCGAGCCACGGAATGCCCTCCAACAAGTTTGCCCGGAGAATAATCGAGGGTTCTATCGGCCTCATTATTGCATGTGAGGTTCTAGATCACATTCTACGGCTTTGTCCCTTGGGCGGCCCGTCAGCAGTCACCATGCATCGTGATTTGCAACGCCCGCCCAGTCTATACCCGATTTGACGACGTGCCTTGAGAGCTCGACACCGAATTCGAATACCGAGTGATAAGCCGAACTTGGCCGCTTTGACAGACATCGTGGTTGGCGCATCAAACCTTCAACGTCAACAACAAGCTTCAAACTCCTGAACCAAGCTGCGTTATCGTACTGTCGCACGCCAGCGGAGGATGTCTGAAATTAACTATGTGCAGACGCCGTCACATCACACGAACTGCCATGATGGCAGTCTGACTGGCAGGGTGCCTCTAGTTTACGTGTAAAAAATCCATGCATTGGCCACGAACAAGGTCTTCTTCATTCAGCCAGGTCAGTATCTTGCTACAAGGGATGCAACGTGTTGCTCCCGCTGACTTCTGTGGCACGCGCCCAGCAAACGAAGGTGCAGGTGACAGGCGGGCACTGACATTATGTTGCGATACGGCCCTTGCGTTCCTGATACGAGGCAGCGTCAGTGAATCGGCCTCGGCATCGTGCGGGAATGCAAGCAACGGTGTATCGTTGCTGAAGAATACGGCTTCCCATCTTCATGAAGACACGCACTTTGCTTCCCGTCTTCATGAAGACATGCGCAGTACAATCGGCCAGGACCAGCACCGAGAATGTGTTCTTCTGAGTGTCGTAATGAAACATGCGTCAAGCGTGAGTATCAATTTCTCGTAATTTAATTGAGATTTTCTCACCGATAGCCCCGTAATCTCCATCATCTGTATGTACACAACTTGAACCTGCAATGACGACACAGGTGCATGCTGCACGAGGATCACACACGAACGGCTACAGGTGCAAAATCTCCACCGCTACCTTAGCCACGGTCTGTTATGCGACGCTTATCGACGTCAGATCGTCAGCAGGAATCGGTTGCGAAGAGGTACGCCAGCCGTCCGTTTCCGTCTTTACCGACTGCCGCCGGTACGACATGGACGATGCACATCCTGTCTTCTCTGTCTTCTGTAGAGCATTGCACGGGCCTGGTGGGTTGGCACGTTTCATCAGATACGCCGACTGCTGGCATGACGAAGACACTGTCATGACGTTAGATTCGTCGTGCATGGGGAATGGCAAGGACGATCGATAATTGCAAGGTTTCATCTGATGTCAAGCAGTGTCAAGCCTTCCTATACTGATAGGCCGCTGGCTTTCAAAGAGTAAGAAACATGCATTTGAGTCTGTCTTCTCTCGCCTCAACAGGACTTTGCACACCCCACGGTGCAATCGGCAAGAACCAGCAAGAACCCCCGATTCTTCTGAGAATCTAGTTGGCTAGGGCAAGTCTATGACGGCAGAGAACTTCGTGCAAGGTCGAGTCAATCATTTCCGACAGTGACCGCCGATGATAACTGCAGATAGCTCGGTGAACGGTGCTCCACAAATTTCGTGAGTGTTGAAAAACTCACATAAACGGACGAGAATAAAGGCTCCACACTAGCAAATCAGGGCATCAACCCCCTGGCGCAATGGTGAAAGTCTCCTCTATATGGACAAAATATTGATGTTATATGTACGTACACAAGTCCTGCTGCAGGGACGGGAAGAGAAGAGAAGTCGCAGATCGCTGAGTTTCTAAGTCCTGAGAACCAACTTCAACCAATGGAGAAAGTTGATAACCCCGGCGCAAAGCGGATCAGGGTCGCAAGGGTTGCGGGGGTTCCGCACACGAGCACGGTTCGGTTCGTTCTTCGGTCGGGGAGATGTGCGGGTTTGAGTTTGACAAGCCTACGGTTACGAAGGATGGCGATGGCTTCGACACGCCTCGCCCTCGCGTACATCGCGTGCAAGGCCGTAAGCTTGGAACAGAGGCGGCGATAGGCGACTCGAAGGACGTCAGATACCCGACGACGGGAACAATGACGTTGGCAACGCATGGTTGACGACGAAAGCGACCCTCTTGGGTTACTTAAATGGTTGGGTATACTGAAAGTCTGCTGTCAATAATGGCCCGTTTCGAAAGGTAATTGTGAAGAGGAAGGATAATAGAACAAGAATATTGCGTAGAAAAAGTGAGAGACAATAAGAGCAGGAGTGAGCACGTGGTGTGACGCGTTGCCCTGGGCCCCGCCTCAGTGCAGTGGGGCGCCGACGACCGAACACGACGTTTGGAGCTTCCTTGCCACTCAGGGCTCTGACCTCCTCCTCCTCAACTGCTTTATATTCCGTCGAACGTGGCATTTCAGTCACTTGCATGCTTATTTCCCCATTGCAAACAACATTGGTACGTCCCAGCAGCTTGCGACGCGTCTCTGGTTGCTCAGTACTCAGTACTCCAACACACGGCATCTGCAGATCCAACACACATACTCTCAACTACTCGGTCTTACATGCCTGAAATAACAACAACGAATGCTCCTCCAGCCCTAGAAGTGCCATCAGGTGATGTCACATCGCCCCTTCCGGTCGTGACTCCGGTCGTAAATCCAAGCGAAAGTTGTTTGCCATATACTGCCACGGTGTGTTTGATCCATCTAATCCTCAGACAGCCTTCTTATGACAGTCGATTATAGGTTCCGAATCCGTGGTCTGAGACTCAGCCTACTTACTCGTTCGGTGTTGCCGAAGAGAAGGGCCCGAGACGTACCATGGAGGATGCGCATTCGTATAATGTTGATTGTGCGGGCATACATGGACAAGGCTTCTTCGCCATTTTTGACGGACACGCGGGGAAGGAAGCTGCCGACTGGTGCGGCAAGAACTTCCACGAGGTATGGCTAGCATTTTATGGTCATATGGTTCTGGTCTCATCCGGCTTCACAGTATCTCTCGCATTATCTGCTTGAGAACCCCGCGGCCACTGTACCTGACGTCTACAATCAGACTTTTCACGAAGTCGATCGCACTCTCTCTAAGATCACCGAGGACTCGGAAGGCAAGATGCACTCCGGATGCACAGCTGTCACTGCTTTCCTTCGCATCGAAGATTCGGAGGGCAAGCAGGCTTTCGCAAAGTTTCTGCCCTCACCTTCTGCGATTGCACCATCATTCAATCCTGTGACATTGTCACCTACAGAAGCAGAGGCCGCTACAGAGGCCGCCAGCGAAGCCGTGGACTCGACTGAATCGCCTGATTCAAGGATAGGCAGTAGCCCCGGTGGCACACTGAAGAAAGCGTTCAGGCGAATGACTCACTCGTCCCCACATCACTCATCTCGATCGCACTCACCAACGGGCACACTCAAAGGCGGAAAGGGCCTCAATGGCGGTATCTCTGCACCCGCACAACATCCGCCTGCAGATCAGACATTGCGCAGGGTCCTCTACGTTGCTAACGCTGGGGACGCGCGTGGTGTCCTGTGCCGCGGTGGGCGCGCTATAAGGCTGACTTACGACCACAAGGGCACGGATAAGCAGGAAGCGAAACGAATCATGGACTCGGGCGGCTTCGTGATGAGTGGCCGGGTCAACGGAGTGCTGGCTGTGACGCGAAGTTTGGGTGATTCGTCGATGAAGGAGTTCGTGGTGGGAGCGCCATACACAACCGAGACAGAGCTCACCGACGACGACGAGTTCCTGATTCTTGCATGTGATGGGGTAGGGTCGCTTGGTCTTTACCTTTCTGTTACCTTTCTGACTTTTTCTCGAATAGATCTGGGACGTGGTCGACGATCAGCAGGCATGCGACCTCATCAGGACCATACAAGATCCTCAAGAAGCCTCGCACCTGCTTATAAAAGAGGCATTGAGGCTGTATACGAACGATAACATTACTGTTATGGTCATACGATTCAAACCCGCTGCCTAATTCGACACAACGCAACCTCGATGGCTTCTCTGGGTCAGGCTTCGTGCCTATGGATTCATTCCAGGCTGGGTCTACTTTCTACGGCTCGCGCGAATGGCTTCTCTCCCGATTTTTTGTCACCAGTCACGAATCACTACGCTATAATATGTCGATGTAATACGTATACCTCCACATTTCTGTTGTCTCACCGTTTTATTAGTTGCACCACATCTGTAGCGAAATACGGACAATACCAAGGCTACTTATTCGCCGCATACGGAAATTGACGTCATTGGCGCCTCGTGCTGCGTCTCTGATCACGCCAAGTCTCAGACTGACCTAGTTTTCTTCTTGCAGGGAAGCACAAGGCAACCATGCAGGCAGCCTCGAGGTGTTGACCATCTACCTTGCTCGCCTTCTCTTTCTTGCTTCTTTCAACCTGTTCCTTTGACCGCCTGACCAGTCATGTCGCAGTACCAGTGGGGTGCGCAGCCCCAACCTGGTGGCGTATATCAACCAGGCCCAACACGGCCCTACGTTCAGCCTCCGCCTCCAAATGCAGGATACAACGAAGAACTCAAGGGTCCTTATGAGGGAGACCGTTTCAAGCCCAGGAAGACATTCAATGATCCTTTGATTGCGATTTTGTTCGTACTGCAGGTGTGTCCTCTGCAAGTTAAGCTGTTACGTTGTTCACGTCGGTTTCTTGCTGGGACCAGTTTGCAGGATATGTTGTCGTATCCGCAATTGCAATCCAAACCTATGTTTCCAATGGCGGTTTGGGAGGAGGTGTTGGGACTGGGGCGGATACCGGAACGTCTATCACCTTGAATAAGTTCGTTCTGATCATCTTATAATGTCTCAAAATCGATATTGATGCTATATGCAGGCATACGGTGTATCTTCTGCTGTTTGTTGCAGCAGCCGGCATTTTACTTTCAACTATATACTTTATCCTTACCCGCATATTCACGAGACTCATCATGCACTTCACGCTCATTCTTACGATCTTGCTCAACATGTAAGTCTGGTTTAGGCATATCCATGACCCGAGGTTGGTGCTAACATTCGCAATGATATTTAGTGGTATCTGCGTCTATTACTGGATCACCAAGTATTGGTGTGCGTTCGGTTTCCTTCATTGTCTTCGCCCTTTCCGGCTCACACTGTCTTGCAGCGGGAGCTATCATCTTTACAATCATAGCATTGATATCTATCTTTTCGTATTTTGGCTTTCGTTCGCGTATACCTCTGGCCTCCTTGCTCCTGCAGGTCGTGATGGACGTATCCAAACATCACAAGTCTGTCTACGTCGTAGCCTTCCTCGCGTTGCTGCTGCAGGCTGCTTGGAGCGTGTAAGTGAAAGAATTCATTCACTTTCTAGCTCCGTAATTTCTGGCCTCAGGCTCAACTTCCATTGGTTACAGGTGGTACTCATTTAGCCTGATCGCCACGTACGTTCTACACCCGTTCGCGGAACCACACAAACCGTGATGCTAACAATTAGACAGGTACGAGAAGTGGACACCGGGGAATCCAGGTGAGATCTGAGTTTCAGATTGGTTGCGCAGCCCAGCGACGCTTCGCGTAACAGTTTCTGATCCTGTTCATAGCATGCAGCCAAGGCACTTCCTGCTCGTCATCCACTGTCGCGGGCCTCGTGTTTTTCTTGACCTTTTCGTACATATGGACATCGTTCACTATTGTCAATGTCGCACTGGCCACCATGGCTGGCGGTCCATTTGGAAGTAAGATTTTCATCCCCCAAAAGCATGCTTTCGGTGTGTAATTGATGTCTCTTATCATCTAGGCTGGTATTACTTTGGTCCTCGCGAGCAAGGCCTTATGCCGCGCCATCCGACCCTCTCGGCCTTCGTGCGCGCATCGACATTGTCACTCGGGTCGATTGCCTTTGGCTCGCTCATCGTGACCTTCCTTGATCTCTTACGGTTGGCCCTCAACATGGTCAGAAACAATGCGAATGCAAGCGGATCCCGTAAGTCCGACACCCCTCCGTCATGCTCTCGCACATGGCTTACTGACTTCGTGAATTCGTCAGCCGTGGAAGCATGTTTAGCATGTTGTGCCGAGTGCTTTGTCGGTTTCGTCGAGTGGTTGGTGCAGTACTTTAACAGGTGAATGCCGCCTCATGGCCTCTGCGTCTTCTTCCGCCACTGATCCTCTTTCATTCCGTCCTTAGATACGCATATATCGAGATCGGTGAGTATCAAGCTTTACCCTCCGCTTTTTCTTTATTAAGACACTGTTGATCCGCTTAGCTTTGTACGGTAAACCATACCTCCGCGCGGCCAAAGATACCTGGCGTTTGTTCAAAGATCGAGGTGGGCAGCCATCGGAAGCAGACAGCAGTTCATTGCTTATTCTGTAACAGGCATTGATGCGCTGGTAAACGATTCGCTCGTTAGCATGAGTGCGTGCATTTCCCGCCAGCGTGAGGGTTCTGACAATTCACAAACAATCACACAGCTCTTACTTGGGGTGCCTATGCAGTCGGCCTAATGTGTTCCCTCTTCGGGTATCTGTATTTACGCTGTGAGTAATCCGAGGCTTCTCCACCTTGTTTGGCGCTATATTTAATTACCCTCCTGCCTCATGTTGCAGATACCCACCCGTCCTATAACGCGGAGGGTCAATACACGGCGCCAGTTGTCCTCTTCTCGTTCATTATCGGGGTGCAGTTCCGTAAGTCCCACTGACCGCGAACCGTTTCGAATCGATGCTGAGGAGTATGTTGCGACGGCGTCTTCCTATTAGACCTGACCCTGTCCTCCGCTATCGAAGCAGGCGTCTCGACGATGTAAGTTAACGTTTTCCGCGGTGCCGGTTTTCGCACCTTGCTATCTGTCATGTCCATGCTAACCTTCTTCTGTGCAGTTTCGTAGGTCTCGGCGAAGATCCAGATGTCTTGGCCGTGCGATCGCCGGAGCTGTTTGCGGTATGTCTGTCCCGCGGCGTTGACCGTTAATGATACCTGATGCTTACTCGAAATGGAATGTCCGTTCACAGATGATTGCGGCTCGGTATCCACGTGTGGTACAGGGAGTCCCTCGGGTTTGAGGGCATTGGGCAGGGATACTGGTAGGATTTTTTCTTTCTGATTACACACGGGCTTTCGGCCGGTCGCGGACTGCATATATGTGGTTTAGTGTCCACGATGTGTTCGTTGTACAGCGGTGATCCACGGTCCAATATGTATATGACCGGACTCCTGCAGCATCATTCACTGGGTTATATGCCATGAAGATCCGATCAATCGTTTCGCAAGATGGTAAACATCAATGCAGAAGACCTCAGAGACACCGTAATATCAGAGCAACTGAAACACATTCCCTGTCATGCTATCAGGCCGACATCACGGGTGTGTCAGCGCATAACGAAAAACTTGTGCCGCAGGGAAAGTATGCACATACAGAGGCATGCGAAAGGATGCCTGCCCCTTTGATTGTAGTGTTTCTCATATTTTTCAACACCCCGCTTATAAATCATGATGTAAATGATTCTGCAATCATCTTCTGCAATCATACATGATGGATGACTTTCTGTGGCATAAAATCTATGGTATGATATCCCAGAGGCTATTTTCAATGCCTCACTAACATCTTAGATGACCTCCTCATCCAATCATGTTATGCAAATCAGTGGACTCTGAATCTAAATGAGCTTCAAAACATATCATAGAATAAGAATAAAATTGCAGATTGCTCACTACAAAAGTTTACAAAGTTGATCAAATTTGGCTGAGAGACTGTAAGTTGATCTATTCAACAAGAAGACAGTAAAAATTTTTGAGGACACTCTTGAAGATGCTCAATGCACATGCTAATTTTTGAAGTTGATCAAATCAGATCCACTGATCTCAAATGTCTGCAATTCCTTCTACAAAGTGGTCATTTTGCTGTTTTGTGTGCAGAACAATGTTGTTTGGCAAAAGAGATTAACCATTTCTCAGAAGGTATTACAAATATGAGAGCTGAGTAATCAATTTCAAAAAATCAGTATGTCCTTCATCTTCAAGAGTGTTCTCATATATTTCTAGAGCATGTCATTGTCTTATTGTTGAGCTTAAAAAAAAAAAAAAATTACAATTTCTCAGTCAAATTTGAATAACTTTGTAAACTTTTGTAGCATGCAATTTTTTATAGTTTGTTTTCAACTCTTGTTAGATATAACCTTTGCATATGACATTGTGATCAGTGTGTAAATTTTTATTTTATTTTTAAATGACATAAATGCTAATGTAATCCACAATACACACTTTCTTTCAAGTGCTCTCAAGTGCAACATAAATGGAATGCAAAAAAATTGTCCTTGCCAGGAGTCGAGCCTGGGTCGCCACGGTTACGTAAGCAGCCACAACGTGGTGATCTAACCACTAATCTACAAGGACTTGAGAGAGGAGTCGAATTGCAACCTCATGACATGTATGGTGGGAGCGAACGACGTCACCATTTGGGTCCGGGCGTATCGGGAAGCGACCAGGCCCACTGGCAGAACGAGCTCAACGTCAACGTTTACCTATAAACTCCTTCATTCAATCCCACCATTCATCCCTGAGTTCTTTTAGCCCCTTTACTCGTCAGCTGCGTGCTCGCAACAATGAGGAAAACATCGTATGCGATCGCCATTTTCCTGGTCACCGTGCTCTTAATCCTGGTAAGCCCATCAGTTCGAATCCGGCACCCCAACGCCTAGCACTCACGTTCCTCCAAATCGCAGAAAATCTTCGCGGCGGAGCGCACTGACTGGTCCGCGCCCTTCTTGCGCTTATACATATCGTTTTGACGGGCGCGCTCTCGCAGGCTCATCGTCAAGAGCTCCGACATCGTCCACACGCGTGTCACCGTGCGCTACGGCCTCACCGAGCGGTGCGAGCGCAGCGTCATTGAGGTCCCAGGCCCCTCCGACGGCGGCAAGATTGAGTACACCGACTTCAAATGCCGCCCGTTCCCCGCCAGCGTCACAGACCGCTGCGAGAAGGAGAACAGGGGATTCTGCACCGCATGGTCCAGCGCGCGATATGTGGTCGAGCTGAGCGTCATGTTCGGTGCTGCGGCGCTGTTTTCGCTCCTGTTTGGGGTGAGCACGCACTCGCGGAGGCGGCGGATCTGGAAGGCAACTGCAGTGCTCCTTGCGCTGGACGGTGCGTGTGCTGCTCGCGTCCCATGCGAGATGTACTTATCAGCTGCTTGCGGACAGCGACTTTCCATATGATCGCATGGGCTATTATTACCGACCTTTGGAGAACCTCGTCCTTCTGGGAGTTCCGTCATGCGAAACCGAGTACGTACTCTTCATATCCATTCTAGCCAATGTGGGAAGACTAATGCCCCTTTCGCTCTCAAGGCACGTCGTACTACCTCAGTGCCTTTACTTGGATCGCGAGCTATGCCATCGTTGCCGGTGTCGTTCTGACCGGTGTCGCAGCCGACAAAGGCCACAGATGGGCCGCTGGAAATCGCGCCTATCGTCCCATCGGGGACCGTCCTTAGATACGGATTATTCGAGCCTCAATGTCTCATGTGGTGCTTATGTTTGTCCTTCACCATACCGGGCTCCTCAGATACGGACCGGACACGCCTCTTGAGATTCGTTATGCATTGTTGATTACCCCTTGTACTTTACTATAGATACCTTTCCTTACATAGTCCCTCTCTCCTGACACATAAGAATTGCCATTTGTTACGGTGGTGAGATGCAAGGATTACTCGCATTTTGATTTCTACTGATTCATGGGATGTACTGAAGCTCACAAACTGCGACTCGATGGGTGATAATCGCTGATTCAGGAGATGTTGTTGAATCAAAATATCGAATGTCAGATCTTCGGGAAAATAAGAAAGAGTGAAGACTCAAGTACTCGAAGCATATTAGAAGCGTACAGCCTCATGCAAATGAAACATGGGGCATATTACACTGTCAGTTACATGGCCGGTATAAATTCGTACACATTAGAAACATTACAAAGGCCTTTCAGAGAATAGATTACCAAAGGCCAGAGAGTTGCGATATCTGTTCAATAATAGTTCAGCGTAGTGAGTCAGTCTTGGAATTCAGTGTTAAACCGGCCTCTGTATGAACATGGTCAACCTCCTCCGCAACCACCACCACCTCCCCCACCGCCGCAACCGCCGCAACCGCCGCCGCCGCCACCACCACAGCCGCCACTGGCCCCACCTCCACACCCTCCACCGGTTCCACCTCCGCACCCTCCGCCAGCACCTCCGCCGCACCCACCAGCACCTCCACCACACCCCCCACTGGCCCCTCCACCTCCGCCGCACGCAGCCCCCGAACCCTGTATAAAGCATCGTGCAATCAGCACTCATCCACGCTCCATCATTCCAGCACTCACAGCCGCGCTTCCCGAAAACCCTCCGCACCCGCCCGCACTAACAATGCTTCCAGTCCCCACCGCGCACGCGCCCATCGCGCCGTCCCAGTAAATCGGCACGGGCACCAGAAGCGCGGGCTCGTGCGCCTGACCGCGTTCGTACGCCTCGCGGCTCATGCGCCCCTGCCGCACGCGCTCCGCATCGCGCTCCCGGCGCCGGCGCATCTTCGCATCGCCCGCGCGCGTGCGTGCAGCGAGGTGCGGCAGGTCGGGTACCTTCACGCTGCTGTGATCGGACGGGTGCGAGGCGGCGAGGATATCGGGGTGCTCGGGCGGGGCGAGCGGGGCGTCGTACTTGAGGCCGAGGCGCGCGACGAAGCGCGAGAGCTTCTGGCCGAGGGTGTCGCCGGGGAGGGGGCACCCGCAATGCATGTACGGGACGTTGAACCGTACCTGCGGACGGTCAGTATGAACAGGTGTGTAGAGATAGGTCGCTCACGTTCCAGGCGCGACAAGTCAGATCGAACGCGTTCGCTAGGTGCGTTTCCTCAACTTTGTCATCGCTGGTAAGGCAGGTCAGGGATGATACTGACCGAAAGCTGGGCGCGGCTCACTGGTCGATGTAGCGGCCGACATACTGCTTGCAATCTCGCTGATAATGGGCGCCGAGGAGCTGGTGCTTGTGCCAGACAAGATCGATATCTAAGGTAGGCACGAAGAACGACGTCATTAGGGGACGACATCAAGTCGAGGAATCTGTGGAAGCACTTAGATGTGGTGCAAGGTCGAAGTAGGTCACGGCTGTACGTACGCATGATATCGGACGACCGCATGCACGATGGCCACACTATTTTCTCGATCGTCAAAATATCCTGGTTGAGTCCAACCTAGCTCGTGCATCTTCTTGACGAAAGTCGCCTGGCGCAGCACCTATGCATAGATGATGTTAACATCATACACAGAAAGATACAAGCACGTCTCATACCGCTCCAACCAGCTCAACAGAAAACGGCCGCTGATCGCTATACGAGCTCAATCCGATTGATCCTGCAAAAACATGTATTCAGTATTTTGGCCCGACAAAGAGCATCGCGACGGCTGACATTCGCGGTTTCACAAGCAAACCAGGCATCTTCCTGATGTTGTTCATGCTCCACTTGACATTATTCCCCATTTCAACTGGTGTCGGCCGTACGCCCTTCTTCAGCGTGAACGGGTCCGCCTTGAGAATCATGCCCTTGACACGCTCCGCGCGCCAGTCATCCTGTGCAGCTCCGGAAGTACGGACGGTACCACTTCGAACAGACTGCAATTAGCCACCGGCAGCAGGCAACAGAATAAAGACCAAGCTCACGGGAGAAAGGCGGCACTGCGCGAGATTGTGTAACTCCTGACCAGAATAGCGGTAAAGTTCGCAACAGCCAAAGCTTCTTTGGTGATCTCGAACCGGCAGGCCGTACATACAGTGCTGAAACCCTGCTGTGCATACCCCTTCCCGTCCTCGGTGAAGTGAGCTAAGTCAATGGTCAGAGGGCAATGCATCAAGGTTTAAGCAGACTCACGGACGCAAAGCGTTGCAATGCATTGCGGACACCTTAGTTCCTGGGTAACCATTATCTGGAGAGACTCGAACGGATCGAAAGGTGTTTGCGTTTTGGCGAGCCATAGCTGCCTGCGCGCCTCACTCGGAACAAATGTGGACATATCTGGAATTCGTCCCTGAATGAATAGCATACCAGCCAGACTCTGTGGATGAGACTACGACATAAGTACATACGAGTGCGGCAAGCATCATTGCGGGAGATAGAGCTTCGAGTTTGGGCAGTACTCGGTCGCAGTCTTCTGCATATCGCCTGGAATCATAATCAAGGAAAGTTATGATAACGCTCAAGATGTGAACAGCAAGTTCTTACTGGGGATTCAAAAGATAAGCATGCCAGATCATTAAGACATCCAGAGGCGGGATCTCATCCGCTATCCAGTCCTTGACGTCTATCCTTGCAATGACCACTTGCGACCAGCGTTCAAATCATGTTTCGAAGTTGAGCTAGATAATGATTGAGCAAGCTTATCATTACCTCTCGACAGCAAGTGTGACAAACCACGCCCATCTCTGGTCCGGATGCATGGTCCTAGCGTACGAAGGAAATCGCATATCCAGTCCTGTTTCGACGGTTTGCCGCAAGTTCCAGAACGCGCGAAGTAAGTCGAGGTGGACTTTGACATCCTCGATACGGACCAAGGTGTTCTTGACCGTCCGGCCTCCAACGCGCAAGGTTGCAGGGAGGGAAACCGCACTGGGACATGCCTCGGGGGGCACATTCGAGGTATACGTTGGTGGTGCTACGTCAGTCATGGCCATGCGGCTGTGTGCATTGAGCCTCGACGTTCCTCGATGTCAACTTATATGTTTCTAGGTATATAATCTGTGCAGTGCGTGTTCTGTTAGTAGTATCAGTATTACTGCATTGGCACATCAAAACACTGTACTGTACCGTCTGACGCGACCATGTACATCGTAAGGTCTGATGAAGGAGGGCTCCATATGACAGTGGGTGGGGATCAAATGCCTTCAAGCGATGTATGAGCGCTATCGCAGCAGGAACAAACGCATGCTGTACGATACACGCCGCTGTAGAGGCCGTGTGATCGCGCTTGTTGGCATCGTAGGGCGCCGTAAGCAATAGACTGCAACAAGCATCAACGCAACCAGGTCTACAGCGTGCGGCGGTACCTCTGATGGAACCTGCTTGCGGAATCGCTAGGAATGGGATCATGGGATCTTGAAAAAGCAGAGCCAGTAAGTATCAATGGACACTGTCCGTCTCGAGACGCCTA
The DNA here is from genome assembly GCA_006506795.2 of Hericium erinaceus. NCBI lineage: Eukaryota > Fungi > Basidiomycota > Agaricomycetes > Russulales > Hericiaceae > Hericium > Hericium erinaceus. Next base: position 1,843,884 of record CM021172.1, on the reverse strand, counting down.
TGCGCCCATCGACACAGATTATCAGTCATCGACACTTTCAGATACTCTATACCAAGCACTCAGATAAGTCTGATAAATCACCTACTCATCCGCCGGATAATCGAAATGCTCATGCAGCCTCAGCGTCTCGTTCCAATCCCGCTTCCTGCGCCTTCTCACCGAGAAATACTTCGCCCCGCTCTCCCACCGACTCCGCACGCGCCCCTTCTCCTTCTGCCGCTTCTCCGCCACGAAATACGCCTCCGGATCCTCCGGCAGCCCGAGGCCATGTACCGCCAGCTCCATCACTCGTTCATGCAGATCCTCCCTCCTCTTCCTGAGCTCGGCCATCTTGCCCGCTGGCACGCACAAGAGCCGCGCCAGCGCGACAAACGCGCGGAACGCGGACACACCGTCCTCGAACCAGCGCAGCGTCATCCACATCGTCGCGGGCACGATGACTGCCGCAAGCGGCGCGAAGGGGCCCGCGAGGACGCACAGCAACGCCCACACGCACACGCCGGTCACGAACCCGTACACGAGCTTGTACTGCGCGATCTCGTCCCATGTGTCCCACACGGGGCCCGTCTTCTTAAACTCATGCACCGCGACGAAGGTCGTGATCGCGATGGGCACCCAGAGGAGCAGGCCTGGAAAGGAGAGCGCGAAGAGCATGAGCGCCCATGTGAGCCGCAGCGCGAGACGATAGAGGATGACGGGGCGCGAGAGCGGGCGGCGGATGCGGTCGTCTTTGATCTTGAGACGGACGAGGTCGGCGTGATAGGCCTACGCACGGATCAATGAGGAATGCCAAGAAAAAGATGAGCACGCTAACCTTGAGATCGTGCTTCAGTCGCTCGAGGTCTTCGTCCCCGCCGCTGCTGTCGGTATCTGAGCTCGACCCGTCTGCAGAAGCCTTGAAGGCTTCCAAGAATGCCCGAGTGACGCGTACGTGGTCGCCAAGACCCATCCGCGTCCCGAGCGGGGCATAGATGGGCGCCGCAACACTCGCGATGCGGATGAGGTCCCAAGAAGGTGCGTCGAAGGTACCCGATGCGATCTGCTCATGGATTCTCGTGGTCAGGTCACGTATACGGTCGTAGTCGACGGGGTGAAGGAGCTCCGGATGGCTCTGAAAATGGCTTGTGAGAGCACATGCATCATTGAGTAAGGAGACACACCTTTGGAGTGAACTTCATGGGTGGGTTGAAGGTTACGAGGACATCGGATCGGAAGTGTTGGCGATGCCTTTCCCAGAATGCTCGTTATGAAATTACAAATGGCAGGAGAGAGAAAGCACCCACATGTAGGTAATCGAACAAGTCAGGACGGATATCTCAAAGTCGGGATTCTCTCGATTGCGCGAGAGGACATCAGACACGATGCGAGCGACTGGACATGAGACAGCTCAGCAAAGCCACCGTCGAACGTGTATCATAAGCTGACCTCCTGTCTTAAGCGGAGCTATGGTGGGGTGGTATCTGCTTGCACCTTCCGGAAACAAACACACAGCGTCGCCCTTCTCCACAGCCTACAGATCCGTTTGGTGCTGGACTTTCACTCACAGTGGATGCGCCTTACCTGGATGAGTTGGGCCATTACCTCCGTATTGTCAGCTGTTCCCTCAGCATAGTCCTTCCGTCGCTTGATTGGAATGGTGCCTGCAGACTCGATGAGCCAGCTTGTAAATGTCTTCCTGCCAAACTGTGTTGATTTGGCTGTGAGGCGTAGCATATTCCGTTTCTACGCAGTTTAGCGGGCAACTCCCGTTTGATAGACAGGAAGTGCTCACTCTGGACGGGATAGACGAGACCAGAAGACTGTGCATTCCTTTTTAAGTACGAGGCCTGTGAAGTTTTAATTGGACGTACAGGGCATCTGTCAAGGAGTTGGTGTGGTTCGCGCAGACGATGCTGTCATAACCATTCATTAGGGACGCCCCTCGCATCACTCATGGCACAAAACCGCACCATGGTTCGCCTGAAACAGGTATATTGTGTGCATTCTCGACTACGATTGTTCCATAGAAGATTTTGAGCACGAACTTGAACAACAACCTGGAAGCTGTCAGTGACGTGCGTCATAGAACATGCTGCTTTGCACTCCTAACCGGATGAGAAAGTAAGACCAAGATGTTTTGGTGTAAGTTCCCTTAGGCATAGTTGTGGTTAGAGAATGAGTTCAAGAGTGCTTCATGGCGGATCAGGGGAACACAGAGGACGCGTGGTAGATGCGCATGGCCAAGACCTCTGCCCAACGACGGGCAATTCAAGCGCTGCATATGACCGCGTGTCTTACGTAACTACAATTTTAGCAGAGGTCTCCGAAAACATATTCGCTTAACGGTATCTCTCTGCCAGTGATTCTGCAGACCAACGACATATCAGCCATGGCTGACGGCCTTGAAATCGCATTGGCCAAGATACGGCCGCACACAACATCCTCTCTTGCTCACCAAAAAGCTCCCGCAACGCTCCTGCATGCCCTGGAAGCTACTCTCGACGAGCAGAAGACACAAAAGTCCCCCACCGCCTACTTCGCTGCCTTGCTTACCACCCTTGATGGCACGATACAGAAAGAAAAGGCGACCAGCCTCAGTTTGGGAGACGGCGACATGCTCCCCGCTGAGCTTTATCTCCTCGCCCTCGTCGCACCGTTCACCCCTCCTCCCGTGATCCGTGCAAATCTCAATACCGTCCTCTCTCTCACTGCCCCGCTGTTCCCCATTTTAACGTCACATGCACCTGCGCTTCGATCGCAGCTGGCCCTCTATGACCCCATCATCCGCGCACTCGACCGCTCTCAGCTCGAAGTGCAGAGCGTCCGCCAATCCTTCGCTTCGATCCTCCAACTTACGATCGATCCCCGCCCCAAGGTGCGGAAAAAGGCTGCAGAGGTCATCAGAGATATCCTCAATGCGCCTCCGAGTCCCCTCGTACGGCATCCGTACGGAGACCGCATCGCGGATTGGGTTCAGAAGAACCTCGCAGATGTGAACGCCAATGCACTCCCAAAATCCAAGCAGCACAGGTCCGAGATGGAGGGCGCTGAGGTTGCGATCCATCTGCTGTCCTTCCTGCGGCCTATCATTCTGAAGCTCCCCAACTCAGTAAGCTATTGTGTTCTCGCCTTATTACCGTCTCACACTCTCTGCAGACATTGCCCGAACTCGTCCCGCTCCTCCTCCATCTCCCGCGCCTCGGCAACCCCTTCCTCTCTCAAAGTGCATTCTCCCTCCTCTCCGACCTTCTTACCCCCACGCCTTCCGTAGACGACCCCACCGTCCCCGACATTACGTCCGAAATCCCCGCCATCCTGTCTGCGATCCTTTCCTCTCCGCCCTCCAAATCGGACAGCACGACCGCTCCCGCGTGGATGCACTTGCTCAGCAGCTCTGTGCTGGCCCTTAATTCATCGAGCACTGCCACCTCGTCTACTGCTGATTTTGGCAAAATCTGGAAAGCAAACTGGGCGTTCCTCGACTCGAGCGACGCTTCCATCCGCAAAGCCTCCGCTCAGTCCCTCGCCCTGCTCACTCAGTGCCTTACGCCTGCTCTCATCCAGCCCGCCCTCAAAGAGCCGAAAGAAACCCCGAAATCGGCGCTCGGCAAGATTGTCGCCCAGCTGTCTACGTCGCTCGAATCCCTCGCTCTCGCGCGCGCCATTCCCGAGCTGCTGTCCATCATCTCTTCCCTCATCTACAATCTTCGTTACCGCGAGACGCAGACGCCGCCGTCGCCCACGGCGGCAGAGATACTGCTCCTTCCGCTCGTGAGCAAAATTGGAGATCTCAGGGTCCAGAAGAACTTCGAGCACAAGGAGGCAGCGGACGCGGTGCTCAGTGCTGCGATGTCCGTGATGGGCCCTGCAGTGCTACTCAACGCGCTTCCGCTCAACCTCGAGCCTTCAGACCGGTAAGTAGCCACGTCTTTTCTTACTTGCATCATCTCATTGTGCAAACAGCCAAGCGAAGCGCGAACCTCGCGCGTTTCTCCTCCCGCTCCTCGGGCAGCCGCATCCGTCCCCGCTCGGACACTTCATCACCTACTTCGTGCCCTTGACGGAGCGGATGTTTAACCTGCACTCGACGGCGGAGGCCGAGGGCCGCGACGCCGAAGCGAAAATGTGGACGGTGCTGATCGCACAGATATGGTCCGGACTGCCTGGGTATTCGTGGGTCACACCCGATCTCAGCGAAGTGAGCCATGACCATGCCGTGCTAGGCTACACGCTGACTTAATATCCATCCCCAGGCGCTCAGTCCCGCGTTCTCTCAACTCCTTTCGCAGCTGCTATACACGCAGCCGGAGCTACGCCCACCTGTTCTCAGAGCACTCAAGACATTCGTCGAGTCCAACACCATGCTGGCGTCGCAGGACGCGGAGCAGCTCGCGAAATTGCCCGTGTCTGTGCGCGCGCTCCCGCTGGCCACCGCCGAGCAGAACCTGACGGTGCTGCGGGCACAAGCGGAGAGCTGGCTGGCGGTGCTGTTCAACGTGTTCGGAAGCGTCAGCCGGGAGGCGCGAGGTATGGTCGGCGACGTCATCAGCGCGTGGGCGGGCATTGCATCCGAAAAGGTAGCTTCTCGTTTTCTTCCTCTTTAATGAAATTGCTCACCTGTGCGCACCGACCAGACCATCACGCAAGCCTACCGCAACGTCGTCAACATGCTCAAGACGAACCTTGCAAAACCGCAACAGGTACAACGGGGCGCAGCCGCGGAAGGCGGCAGCGTCGCCGCGATGACGGAAGACATCCTGTTGCTCCTGCTGCCGCATCTCTCCGCGGCGGACTCGACATCGTTGTTTGAGCTGACGCTGTCGAAGGAGGTGTTGTCGCACGCGGACAACGGAGTGCAGAAGCGTGGGTACAAGATCCTCGCGCGGCTGGTCGAGGACGGGCGCGCGACGATGGAGGTGGAGGCCGTGATCAAGCGGCTGGACGAGCTGTCGGAGGACCTGGCGGCAGCAGCGAAGAAGGACCGCTTCCAGCTATACGCGCAGCTGCTGCCGCTTATCCCGTCGACATCGCTGCACGTCATTCCGTCGCTGATACCCGAGGCGGTGCTGGGCACGAAGGAGCCCTCGGAAAAGGCGCGCGGGGCGGCGTTCGAGCTGATCGTTGCGATGGGCAAGAAAATGCAAGCGGGAGGCGTGGTGAAACGCGACATGGTGGATGGCATGGATGAAGACGAAGATGTCCCCGTGGGTGAAGGTGCGGCTCCCTGTCTATACTGTGTTGGCTCACTCCTGATACTAAATTTATTTATCCAGCCAAAGCGACAATGGAAGAATACATGACCATGGTGGCGGGTGGTCTGGCGGGTGCGACCCCGCACATGATCAGCGCGACCGTCACGGCCATTTCGCGCCTCGTCTTTGAGTTCAAAGGTAAGCCTTCCCATTTCTTGCCACGTCTTTCCCTTCTCATTTCAGACCACAGATTCCATCTCCGCGGACATGCACGGCGAGATTCTGAGTACGCTGCTCGTCTTCCTGACGTCCGCGAACCGCGAGATCGTCAAGTCGACGCTTGGGTACATCAAGCTCTCGATCCACACCCTGCCGGCGGATCTCGTGCGCCCGCACCTCGCGCAGCTCGTGCCGGCGCTGCTACGCTGGTCGCACGACCACAAGAACCACTTCAAGGCGAAGGTGCGGCACATCTTCGAGCGCATGCTGCGGCGCTTCGCATGGGACGAGGTGTATGGCTGCGCGGGCGAGGAGGAGGCCGCGAAGGTGCTCGTGAACATTCGCAAGCGGAAGGAGCGCGCGAGGCGCAAGAGGGCGGCGGGTGCGGATGACGAGGATGAGGTGCGTTTGTGTGCTCTGTGCAGTGGGTTGTTGGATGCTGATGGAGATCTAGGCGCCCGCGGCCAAGCCTGCCACCGGGGACGCGTTCGAAGACGTGCTATACGGCAGCGAGAGCGAGCTCGATGACAGCGACGACGAGCAGCAGCCCGCCGCGGCCCCTAGCAAGCGCAAGGGCGGGGACTTCGCCGCACGACTCCGCGTGGACGACGACGAGCCGATGGATCTCCTTGCAGGCGCCGCGACGCGCATCACCAGTATGCTCCTTTCTTTTCCGTAGGAAGGAAGCATTCTCACTCTGGCGCAGACGCCCAATCTAACCGGCGCCGCAAGCCCGGCCAGGATGCCGCGCGCTTCAAGACCGACACGGAGTCGGGTAAGATGGTCATCGACGACTCGGACGCGGAGGCCGAGGCCGAAGCGGGCGACGTTGTCGCAGGCGCAGCATACCGTGAGAACATAACGTCTGCAGACGGATTCACGCGCGGCCCGAATGGGCGCGTCAAGTTCAACAAGGACACGAAGAAGCGGAGGCGGGAGAATGCGGAGGACGGGGACGTGGAGATGGGCGACGCCGAGGCGGCGGGCGCTGGGAAGGAGCGCCCTGGTAAGAGGCGGTCCGACGTGAAGCTCGGGCGCGAGTTCAAGGCGAAGGTATGTCTACTCAACTTGTTGATAAGTTCGCTCTGATCATCAATATTCTTGTGTCGACAGAAAGCAGGTGGTGATATCAAAAAGGGCGGTGTGGATCCGTATGCGTATGTTTCTCTCTCGCAGGCTGCGAAGAAGCAAAGTAAGCGCAGCCGCATTGGTGTCGCTGGGAAGCGATGAACGCGGAGGCGCCTTCTGCAGTGTATTAAAATGCATATACGACTTTCTTGATTCCGTATATTTCCATCAATGCCACACCCGCACTGTGACCACGCAAGCCAGAATCGGAGACAATCCGCGGCGAAAGAAGTCTGTATCTGGGATTCTTGTGCTTGTCGGGAAGCGCAAAAGCGAGTGCTGGAATAGTAGAAAGCAATAAGCACAGACTCTCCTCAACGCCACGTCTACAACATACACAAGAAGTCCTGTTTTGACACTTATAACAACTCTTTCATAAGTACAGTATGAGCCTCTTCACGCAGGGCATTTGCGTCCTCAGAATGCAAACGACGTTCATCTCATCCCCTTTGAGAGCCGCATTTTCAAGCTGGGATAGGCACTTCAGCTTGAGGTGTCAGGCGTATGGCATGCCTTCTTGCGTCTCCATCGAGGTCCGCAACAGGCGAGTGCACAGTCACTCGGTTGTCCTGAATATGACGCATTTGATGAAGTTGCAAGCATACATTTATCACGCACACCTACCCATATCACGACTGTGCCAGGCTCATAGGTCGCACGGACTTGGAAATCAGCGCCCGTCGCGATGTGGTTGAAAAGGAACTTAAGCAGACACTCGGACTCCTCGACCTTGAAGCCGACGATGCGCTTGGTGGCACCCTGATTGATAAACAGGGCCTTCTCTCCGGTAACGGGGTGCCGGCGAACGATGGGATGCTACAAGAGCGCATACGCTCAATACAAGTTAGAGCTTGAGACATGTGCAACGAACCTCGCTCTCTACGGACTCCCTGCGGACCGGGCCATTGTGCGTCCTATTGTACTCCGCACGGAGGCGGGCACTGTGCACGGCTCTCAAACCTTCCAAACGGATTCGAAATTCTGGCGAGAGCCGGTTGTATGCTTCGACTTGAGACGCGAAGAGCGTGTCGCCGCCTATTTCCGGCGTCTCAAGCATACAGAGGATAGTGGTGCCGGGCGGCTGTCTTTCGTATGTCTGGAAATAGGAAAGATATTAACGAGGTGAGAAATATACATCAATGTAGAGACACTGACGATGTCGGAATGCCAGCTCATTTTGTTCGCTTTGTCTCCACCCAGGTACTCTCCGGGACGATTGTGATCTCTCTGGCGGTGATGATTGGCATCCCGATAGACTATTGGGTCGAGTTCAACAAAGCTTAATTAAGCTACGGCAGTTGAGAAGGAAAGTGCGTACCAAGGTGGAATTCCTGGTATCCCTTCACATTTCCAGACGTCGGATGCTTGTGAAGGGGACCGAAATGGCGAGCGATCTCAATTTGCCTTTCCGGACCAATATCCTTGAAGTCCTGGTCTCGGAAGACAAGCATTTTCCTCTCTGCAACGAAGAGAGCGAGCTCGTCGAGCCCTTGTTTACTCAAGTGGGATATCTGGACTCCCTTAACCTCTGTCCCGATATACGGACTGAGATGCTTGACAATCACCCCGTCCATGAGCAAATGTGGCTTGGCTGGATCCGCCCTCGAACCGGCGTCAATGTGCTCAAAATGCTCCAGAGGAGGGAGTTTCTCGTCCGGGTCTGAGTGTGGGTAATAAAACGGGTAAGCGAGCCCTTCCTACCAGAGCGGATTGAGAATTGACGCGACTTCATGCGAATCAAAAAAGGAGGGCATACATTCTTAAACGCAGGTGCAGCCTCTGCTGGCACACAAGTGACTTGAGGGATGCTGTCGGGGACAGGACAGTCGACTCTTGTGTGCGAGGAGGTAAGAGATTCAAGGACCATGACGGGAGTTCGATGGAGGTTCGGTGGGAAACAGAGGGGGTACATGAAATCGTCGAGAATCCCGAATATAAACCCAGACAGAAGTCACTTTCGTGCATCGCAAGTTGAAAGGGGATCAATTTCCCTACAAACAGCATGCATGGATGATGCTGATCATAGCACACTGACCATGCTGCCTCCTCTAGTGTCAACAACTACTTAAACGAGAGCGCACTTGTAGAGCGACTCACATAATATGACCTGGGCTGGAATTTTTGGAAAATGCTTTACAGCATAAAGAATCGGGATGAGCTTCTTCTTACAGTCACATCGGTCATAGGATACTTACAATGGCGGATGCTCCCGGAGATGAAAGAGCATCTCGATGGTATCTGCCAGCTTAAGGCAATTGCGCTGCCCTCGACGGGAACATGACCATGAAGGTTGTCGCTCTAGTGCTGCACGTTGAACATGGTTACGGGCCGAAGGAGTCGACGTGAGATCCATATTGACTAGAAGAAACTAGGACACGATGCCGAGTCCCAGTGAGCGTCAGCTGAATTTATGGGTCAAAAAGGGCTCTCCATCCACTTGAATCTTCTCCCCGGTGACACATGCACCCGCCTTGCTCGCAAGCCATATGAAGATCCTCGCGATGTCATCTGCCATTGCGACCCAAGGACACGACATCGCGGACTCTGTCAGGGTGCCCTGGAGAACGCGGGTGCGTGGTGTCGCCCGGGGGGGATGTACCCGGCGAGATGACATTGATGCGAATGCCGGCCTGCGAGCTTGGTAGCCAAGACCTTACCCGAAAGGTGGTCTCCGGCTTTCGCTACCGAGTAACGTGGCAATTGCAGCGGACTGTAGCACAGTCTGCCCCGGGCTGATCGAGATCAGCCAGATTATTGAGATCTCTTCCAATGATGCAGACAGAGACAGGACTCCATCCTCCGTCGTGCCGGCAATGTTGCAATCTCGGGTTGAGTGCGTCTCCATCTAGATTTCAACTTGCGGCAAATGGCTGATGAGACAGTTTTCGTCTGAAATCACTGATAGTAGACACATATTACAACCAGTATGGGCCTGTTCGAATGTCTGATATACAATGCAAGCAGACTTTATCACGTACATTAATATTGTCTTCTCATCTGCTATGCGCCACAATACGTCCCCCCTTCCTCCTTTTTACCCGTACAATGTCTGATCGTGTGGCGTACCAAACAGCCCATCCTTCCAGCTCGAAGGCTGCTTCCACTCCTCGATCTCCGTAGGCAGCACCTTTGCTACTACAGCAGCCATTAACGCCGCGTCCTGCCGGTTATCCCCCTCGAGGACAAACTGCAGGAGCGAGGCTGTTGGCACTGACCACGACGGCGGGATGCTCGAGAGCATACGCCGGGTCAGCCCACCTCCAGGGATGAAAGGCACCGGACCTTCATCGGCGGGGCTTATCCGGGAAGGATGCTGGATGATAGGTGATGTAAATTCTGGTATCGGCAGGCTGGAGAGACTGGAGAGATGCGTATTGTCGTATGGAGGGCTGTTCGGGGGCCGGATGAGATATGTAGGCACCCTGCAAAATGTGAGCGGTGGCTAAGTGGTTAGACGACATTGGGACTTACTGCATCTGCGAGTCCGTTCGATTGGAGGAGTCGACACCTGAGAGGAACAGGACAGAAGAGAACTGATATTCCTGGATGAACTGTAACAACGATGCGATGAATTCCTCTTTTCGCGCCTAGGGTGCATAGAATGAATTATGCAGTCAATAATAGTGATGATATTACTGACTTTGAGAACCGGCGATCTCTGCTGGATGACCACCAGATCCGACGCGTCACTCCCGTACACTGCGCAGTGCGATCAAACCCAGGGCGGTGTAAGATGAACAGCCCGCTAGAATAAAGGACACACATACATTCGAGCGGGGTTACTACCCCCTCCTCGCCATCGTCTCTGCCTCCTACAACAGGGACCAGATCCCTTGGATCGAATAGACCTACGCATCGCAATGAGAGCGAGGCGATGAGGATGTCAACAGCCAGCTGTGAGACATTTGCTGTTGAAACGATCGGCTACCTTGTAAACTGAACTCAATCACTTATTTCGGGAAGACCAGGTGTAGAGACGTACGACAACTAGAGCCTTGCCATGTAATTGAACGGGAGTTGATTTAGGAAAGAAGAATGACATGGGGGATGAGACAACAAGGTGGGGCGAGGGTAGATGGTGAAGTTACGTCTTGATGACCGCGAAGACGAGATGACGCGTCGGCAACGCGTCGAAAGGAAGGTCGGGGTGTAAGTAATCACTATCAAATAAACTTCGAGCGTTCCAATCGTCTACAAGCTACACTTCGTCGAAACGAAATGAACGAACTAATACTTGTGCTATTCCGAATACGGGTCTTTCAAATTCTAGAATTGGAGCCACGAGTGCACGCGCCGCGACAAAATCTGGCGAAGAGTTGCCGAAGGCTATGAGGGCGCCTATACTGATGGCTTGGGATACACGAGGAAGATGTCTACGCGTTTCTCCTTCATACAGGTCTCCGCCCCTTTGTACTAGCCTGGTCACCAATACTTGAGTACCTGCAGCGTAGGCCTTGAGGTCTCTATAGGCTGGGCTCTTCAGGCTCTTCAAGAACGCGATCGCACCTCCCGCAATTCACTGTAATCGGTAAGCCATGATAATATCCTCCTATCTACTCTCCTTCTCACCTGTTCCTGCGCTCCTGATACCCTCTTCCGATGGCTTCGCTAATATCATGGCATCCAGGGCCATCTCGTTGTGGACCCATCTCACTCTCCAGACCTGGTGCCACACTCTCGACGTCGATCAGCCGATCAGCATAACACGTGTTCCGTACTGTGCCCCCTTCATTTCGGTCTCATTCTTCTTGTTCCTTAGGCGCACGACCCACTTCTCCACACGCTCCGGGTTGAGAGATGGCCTCCGACCATGACCACGACCACGACCACGAACCCTTGGCTGAGCACGAGGAGCAACCTCGGCGAGACGACTCGCCCGACGACGCTGTTCAAGCACACAGGGCTGCTACCATGCTTGTGTACCCTGTCGCCGCACATGTCATCGCTCCAGAGCCGAGAAGAGGTGTCAAGAAGGCCTGTACAAATTGCAGGAAGGCGTGCAAGAGGTGCGATACAGGTCGCCCGTGCCAGCGCTGTGTTACATACGGCATAGGGGAGGAGTGTATTGATCACCAGGGTAAACCAAGAATGAAAGGGGCGAAGAAGGGACCTTCCAAGAAACGCGCCAGAAACAGTACGTCTACTTCTTTATGAAATTCGTTGTATTTTCTACCTTTCGATAATCTCCACACATGTATTAACGGGGTTTCTTCTCTGCGTTGTACAGATAGTAGTAGCAGCGTTGAGCAGCGGCTTCTCAGTACAACAGCAACGGGTAGTGGGGTTCCCTCGATTGCATTACCGGTTGGTGTGCCTCCGATACCATACACGGCGCAGATGACCTATGCGAACCCGTACTATGGCCAGTATGCAGGCGCTCCCGCCTCCAATCCTGGCGAAGCTGCTGCGTATTACCAGCCGTATTACTTCGTTCCTACCTCAGGCCCACATCGTCAAACGCCAGGACACGAAGACGATCCTGTGTCCTATAGCCAGCCCCATCCCCATTATCATCCCCCATACCCCGCATCATACGCTCGACCTTATCACAACACATACAGGGTACCACCAGAACCTTGACCAAATGCTCAGTTTTCTGCTGTCATGAACGACGAACAAGGAAAGAAAGGATTTGACGCATGTAACGCCAGACGCTTCGGGGCGCAGCAGACGCCTCTGTGCGCGTGTTATAGGTCTTGCTCACTCTTTGTATAAATATACTAAGCAACAGTAACCGCAGTAATACAGACGAGATGAGCGGAGTCGCCAAGGCTTAACTTGGTCTCTGATACCAAGCAAGCAGAGGCATGCCAAATGCGATGACACATCCACTGCAATATCTCTTGTGTCCCAGTTTGAGGTACCCTCGCTGTCCCTCGACATAGTTCACACATTCGAAGTCTGAACAGACGGCAACACGTCAACTTGAGCCGGGAATACTCTGATAGAGAAATGGGGTCCGTACCACGTCATTGTGACCAGGTTTCAACTTGATAGACCCGTCCACTTCAATTCCCACCGAATCTGATATACTCGAAGCATTCAGATCGATGTTCAACGCAGACGTCGCCCGTCCCATGGTGCTAGTATGGGGCACTTCGAAGCGAATCCCGGGGCTCGTGTCCAGGAATTCAGAGATGCCCTTCATACTGCTTTTGCTAAGGTTGCGCAGGTGGTTGCGTGAATTCAGCGTTGCCAAGCAGCTGTTGACATAGACTGGCAGGGTAATGAGCAAGCAAACGTATTACTGGCTGATAGGGACTCAACGATGAACGCTGACGAAGTCTATGATCATAGCCCATATACTTTTTGGCGAAGAGATGAGCTAGTTGCGAAAGCAATCAGTATGATGAGCCTCGTCTGAACTTACAGGAAGCGTACCGCTGCCACTTGAACGATGACAATCACCCTGCGATGTGAAGCTCAGAAGCAGTATCCTGGGCGCAATGCAAGATACGCACGTTGTCAGGAGAAACCTGTTCACGGCGTATACAATCAAGGTGTGGATCAGTCTCCCTGATCTGTCAGAAGTGGTCAGAAGGCACAGGTATTACTTTTGTAGGACCTACCCAAAGGACCCCGAGTCCGATCGCGCGCCACGCAAAAGTATGCAAAGCGACAGTGCAGTCACGGAGTCTGACGCGACCCGCGCAGAAAGCATTGGCACCATCGATGTGAGCTAATAGATGGGACACGTTCAGTTGGAAGAAGGCTCATAGCAAGATATATCCTACGGCAATATTAGAGACTTTCACGATATCCCATTCCTGGAATCTGCCACTTGTACTAAGCGGGAATCGGGTGGAGTCAATAGATTAAAGACTGACTCTCCGACGACCGTGACTGGAACGATCAACTCAGCGAAAGTGTCGTTAAGGAAGCAGTTTAGTCACGTACATATTCCGAAACCTAAGGTCGGCAGTCTCTGATGTCAGATTATACTCGACGTCGGTGACATGCTCTTACCGACTTGCATTAGGATCAGCAGCACCTGTATCACCAAGAATTTAGCTTTGACTTCAGCGCATCGAATGCGACATACCAGAACGATTGTTAAAAACCACCGCCGCTTTTGTCTCGTTACTGTACTTGAGCATTAGGATAAGAGCATCTGGAAAGCAAAGTACACTGACAATGATAAATCATCCGCGTGTAGAACCTGTAGAATATGGGGATTCAGTTGCCATGTAAGTTCGGTCCTGAAGCTTGAAGGACGAAGGAAACGGCGAGCTTACAGCTGGACTATGAAACAAACAGCGACCTGCCATTGTTGAACGTCAGTAATAATTTAAACTGATTTCATTAACGCTACGCCCACCCCTGTCGCAGTCGTCATCTTCGCAAGCAATAAGTTCGTCAATCTGAAGAATGGGGTCGACAAGGTCACGTACAAAAAGCGACCTAGGTAATTATTCAGCGACTGGTAATAGGGCGGGACAGCAATGTATACATACCATACTCCACCGATCAACAACAAAGGATCGTGATAACCAAGGACCTGAGGGCAGGTGAAGACATAATGAGGCAAACTCCGCCAAGATCCATGTGTGCGACAAAACGCACATGGTAGTAATACACTGTGTGACACACTGTCCATGCACACGGTCAATAACAACGCTGCTTGAAGCGGAAGAGGATGCATACAGAAGACTGCGTGCAGCGTTGACATGCAGCTGTGCCGAAAGCCAATCAGTGTGTCGACAAAAAGCCGCCAGCAGAGGTACAAACAATAGTAGGGCGACCTGAAATAGTCACTAAGCCAAATTTGTACAAAACGCCAGACGGGACTCACTAGTATCCTCATCAGCCGCCGATCATTTGGGTAGTTCATGTAGTACAGGTAGGTCTTGATTACGGGGTCAGCTTCATGACGCACGCGTCTAGGGAGGCCCACTTGCCTGCAAGATCGATAGTCCGTAGAGGACCAGCATAAGCATACAGCATATTAATGAACCGCCTAAGCATCAATATATCACTGGCATAAGTATGCCGTCGAATCTCCGTGATAACAAACGCACCGAAAATTTCGCGGAAAATGATATCTGGATACGGTGTAGGTCTGTCGAGAGGGAAAGTGGAGGGATTCTGGGGCGAAGACATATTTACGATAAGGAGACACGGTGCTGAGGAACGCGCTGCAGGGTCGACATCACAAGTCCTTATATGAACAGAACAGCGCTCAGTTGCGCCAATGGGCCATGGGAGGATTTAATAGTGACAGCAACATCAAGAATCTGCATTTGCTGCATTACTCCCCTTTAAGCACTGGAAGATCCTCCTGCAAGCGCTGGATGATCTGGAAGAATGATGCCAAGGTGATTTAATCATCGGAGACGGCTTGAATCTTCCATATACGGCCTGTTGTTGGCAGACATTTGCGCAGTCTTCACGGATGCGGAGATCGAAGCAGAGATTAAGGACATACGATGCCTATATTTTCAAGTGAAAGCCGTTCTGTACTCGCTCTCATCAGCGTCACGTCGCCGATGAGTCCAGGGGATGTCTGCTCGGCGTTTGTGCAGAGGCACAGGCACCTTGACTTGACGCCGGTAAACCACATGTCTCTGCCGTGTAAGATGATGGTCTTTAAATGAGAAAGAACACCATGGCTCGGTCTAGATTAGGATACGAATTGCAGGTAGTCTGCGAGGTGAAAATTACGAGCGTACCACTGATTATATCGTGAACGCAAGGATCGAAAGTATACCCGCAGATCATACGAATTTATTTCTGACCCGAGCTGCTTAACATGTTCCTTCGCCTGCTCTTACTGGCAGATACCCACAGGCAGGCCCACTGTCTTGATGCACTTCGCTCCGACCCTCGCTCTGCTTTGGGGTATCATTAACCTTGGTGTTCATGCTGTCATCTGTGAGACAGCGCAGGGCGATTCCTGGGCCTGTATTTTGAACAACGCCAGTGACGAAGACGACATGCAGCGCTCGGTTATCTCAGCCATGACGGCCTAGCAGATAAATATCTCGCGCCGTAGGCCTCTCATGCTTTATGTGGAGTCGCTCACTCTGGACTGTATTTAGCGAGCGTCAGGAGTCACATTGCAATGTCTTGACGAAAGTGAAGCAAACGATTGAAGCATGCCCGCGACTGTGTCGAGTATGTATAGTTCACACACTCGATGTCTAAACAGACGCGATATTAGCGTGAGCCGGCAATATTCTGATGGAAAACTGGATTTCATACCATAGTATTGTTGCCACGCTTCAGCTTAATTGATCCATCTACCTCCATCCTCGCCAAATCTGACATGCTCGGAGCATTCAGGTCGACGTTGGCCGCAGGTCTAGCCCCGACCATAACGCGTTCATGAGACATTTCAAACTCATTTCTGGGGCCTCTTTCCAAGTATCCAGAAGCACCCTTCGTACCAGTCTTGTCGATGTTGTGCAGATAATGGCGCGAATTCAGTGTCGCTAAGCAGCTGTTGACATATACTGGCAAGAAAATGAGCATGCAATGGGCTATTTACTAACTGATAGGGACTCAACAATGTACGCTGACAAAATCTATGATCATAGCCCAAACGCTATCGGGCGAACATACGAGCTGGTTGTCGAGAAGTTCAGCGAGGGCAGTTTCGTTTGCAATGTGATAAAGCCGACCGCTATCATTTGAACAATGACGATCACCCTGAGACGTCAAGCTCAGAAGCGATATCCGGTAGACATGATCCAATTACGCACGTCGTCAGAAGAAACCTGTTAACCGAGTAGATTATCAGGATGTGCACTAGTTTTCCTGATCTGTCTGGAGTCAGCGCGTGCTTGATCAGTTAAACTGTTATAGAACCCACCCAAAGACGTTTGGTCGTGCGCCATGCAACAGAACGCAAAGCGACAGCGCAGTCACGGAATCTGATGCGACTCTCGCTGCAAACATGGGCACCATCGAGTTGAGCTGAGGAACACGTTAGTCTCGGCAGTCAGTGAAAGAATGGCGAGATCGTACAGCGATGTTGGCAAGTTTCGCGATATCCCATTCACGGAATCTGCCATCTTGTTCAGCAGAAAACTAGGCTGGTTCAATATTCAATACTGACTCTCCAACGACCGTAACTGCAACAATTCAATTAGCAGAAGTACATCGTAGAGGAAGTTGGGTCCCATACCGATTCCAAATGCTAGGAGATGTAATTTGTCATGTCAAGTTATACTATAATCCCCATTTCTGACCGAGTTCTTACCGACTTGCATAAAAATCAACAATGCCTGCATTGCTGATGAATCAATTTGCCTCAGAGTGTAAAACGTGACCTACGAGGACGATTGTTAGGAGCCATCTCCAGTTGTCTTTCGTCACTAGGCTCGGGCGTTAGAAATAGTGGAGCGTACTGTGGGCCGAGGTACACTGACAGTGATAGATCATTCGCGTGTAGAACCTGAAAGAGATCGTGGTTCAATTACCCTGTTCCAGTCTTATCGTCGAACGAGAAGAATGGTAAAACTTACAGCTGGACCAAAAAACAGATAATAACCTGCCAATGAGTATCAGCACTGACCAATATCAAGACCAGCTTCACTGATGCTAGACCCACCCCAGTCCCAGTGACCATCTATACAAACAAAATTTCAATGACGCACAGAACGGGAGAGACAGAAGGCACTTGCATAGAGAGACCTAAACAACATCGATGTTCAGTAGCGGCAGTTCCGGCAGAGCGACAAGATATCCCTACCATACTCCGCCAAGCAACGATAAAGGATTGTGGTATGCAAGGATCTGGAGACGGACGATAGCATATTGAGGAAATCTTCATCGAGATCAGTCCTTGCAGCAGGACGCACATGGTAATGATACACTGTGTGACATACTGTCCGTTTGGACGGTCAATATCATGGACTCGGTCTGAGGAAGGGACGGCTTGCGTACGGAAAATTATGTGCAGCGTCGACATGCAGCTATTTTGCATCATGTCAGGTTGGATAGAGAACTACTAGCAACAATACCAACAATAGCAAGACGACCTGACTTCGTTTTCAACTAAGCGTCATGCAACGTCGCTTGTCAGGACTTACCAGTATTTTGAGTACTCGGCGATCATTCGGATAACCCATGTAATAGAGGTATGTCTTTGCTCTAGGGTCAGCGTCGCAGCGCATGCATCTTAGGATGACCACTTGCCTGCAAGACCGACATTCCGAAGAGGACAAGCATCAACATGCAGCATATTGTCGTCCCGCCTAATAAATCGACATATCAGTAACATAAACATAGCATGAAGTGCCAATGATAATATACGTACCATAGATTTCGCGGTACAGGTCGTCAGGAACTGGCGTAGGTCGGTCGAGAGGGAAGGGTAGGGATTCCTGGGATGAAGACATATTGACCAATGAGGGGACAGATACAGTAGTGGCATACAGCAGCATTAACATCCAAGATACTTATATGGGCAGACTAGACGGCACGACGTAGCCCCAGCTGGACGAGAAAAGTAACAGGTGACCCTGCCTTATCGTCTCACCTCTCCTTCTAGCAAGAACGACGATGAGCGGTCAATTTGGATACACCGGGGTGGAGGAATCGGAAACGCCTTGAACCAATGTTAGCACACTAATCTCCACGAGCGCCGAGTCCCAAGCATAATTAGAGACATAAGTTACATGGGAACTCTTGCCACGGCACCTATAGTCAGTGAAGGACCTGGAACCTGTTCTATTCCTACTATCATCAGCATCGCGTCGCAGAAGATGAATTCCGGTAATGTCTGCTTGACGTTTTATAGAAGCGCGAGGTACTTCGACTTCGGATTGATAAAGTAGACATACGCCATATGAAACCTTTCAAACAAAATCAGTGTCGTCGTCAGTAAGTCGGACAGATTCTGAGCAGAATAAAACAAGCGTACCACCTATGATCTGTTATTGAGCGGAAGGCATTTGAGCCACCCAGTCAGTAATATATTCCTTCGGTACGACGTTAAGCCATGAGATCTAAAGTTCTTGCCACAATTGTGTGTGATGCCTCTGACAGCGAATTTCGAAACGCCCTGCGAAACAAGATGAGCATTGCCTTCCTGGCCAAGAACTGATGGCATGATGCACCTATGATTGAAACGAATATATCAATCCATCCTTCAAATGCACCATGAGCTATGTTACCGACAATATGCCTACCATTACCTTCCTTCATCGTTCGAATGATAGCAAAATAGAACTCCCTCGACTTTCATGGATGTGACCTCCCTGGAACCTTCTAAATGGACTCAAATTTCTGGACGCCGGAATCCGCGGCAATCTGAAACCGCCCCGACGTCGACACGGGCCATGCCTAGCTCAAGAATTATGAGTATGCCCTAGATGATAGCCACAGAAGTGAATACGGAGTTGTGCCGTCATCTGAGAAGCATGCTGCGAATGATGGAGACAAGATGCGCGGTGAAGGTCACCGCAAAGATAGTGTTCGAACGGGTGAGGGCTGTGAGTCGTCCATGAGATCCGGGCAATGGAACTTGTCTGTGCGTAAGCCCTGAAACAGCGACGTTCAGCAGAGACTCACAGATATGCAGAGCTGTCGGGAGATCCAGCTTTGAAACGACAATAAAATATCGATATTGAACCATCCTGGGGTGAGCGATACTTATCACGACCATTCTGGTGATGCTCCATCAAAACATAGTGTATCTTCCGAGCGTACTGGTTTGATACGAAATGAAAAGTAGAGACCTTCACAATATCTCCCAGCGCTGCTAGTTGGATGCAATATGAAGGTCGTTGCTGTTGGATGATGCTGCTATGGAAAGGCTGCTGCAAGCTGAGGTTGCAACGTCAATCCGACTCAACGCCGGGCGCCATCAACAAACCTCATCTAGCGCTCGAAATCACGTGACTAAGCATTGAAATCAGTACGCTGTTATTTTTTCTGCAAATCAATGTATTTTTCCTGCATGCAGCCCATGAGCGTCGTTCAAATGGTTACTGCTGAATGAGACCAGTACATTTCTTCTCGTGACCGAGAGTCCATTTGATATTTGAGACCGCAGATCCGCCGACGCCATGTCGCATCTGAACAAGCCCAAGTTCTCACCGACGCCATGTACAGGTTCTACAGTGATCCTGCAAGCGGCAAGCCATTCTTCAGACGTCGCTGAGAGATGGATACCTATTCTATCTTGTCCAGCTGACTTTCCCCCGGATCTGGTGAGCCCATCGAGCGCATGAAAGAGTTTCCTCACACTCTGACCTCCATTCCAGTTCGAGACGGCCGTCTCTCAGTTGATCCATCATCCAGAGTATAATTCGACTCTGATTCTGCGCTCGGAAGTCGTGAGTGACAACAGCGACACATTTCCCTCTTCGATCCCAACTCTCGATGGCTTTGTCCCCATCCGGAACATCCATCGCAAACTGCTGCCCCGACGACCACTGCGGGACGCCGGCCTCGAGCAACACTGCACGCTCTACGCATCCAGCGACTCTCTCGTCCCGCAATCCTCTCCCTCCGTCCTCGTTCTGACTCCGATCGTCGATACCGATACTCCATTGCCATATTACCACCCGACCGTCACCCGTCTCGCATTCCGCTACATCCCCGCCTCTACGTCACCCGCAACATTGCAGATCGAGGCCACACCCTTCCCCGGCACGCCGCTCGACCCAAACGCGCGCCTCTACCGCACATGCCTTGCGCTGCTCGAGACGCTGCACCGATATGGCTGGGGCGCGCTGACGCAGTACAAGAAGCGCGTCATCCACGACACTCTCGTGCCGCGGGAGATATACCAGGACCTGTACCTTGTGATGCGCGAGCGGCATAAACACATCGTGGATCAGTGGCAGGAGGTGACGGATCCTCTGAAGCATGTGTTTGAGGCAAGTCAACTTCTGAGTTGTCCGTTTTGAACTAGATCGATTGACACCAGATACTTTGCAGGACATCGGGATAGCCACGTTTCTCATGCTGTTGTGGAAGGATACCTACGCATCCGACGCGCCAAATACAGTGGATGAGTCGCTCACTGAAGAACCATGGAAGCACTGGCCGCGGCCCCCCGGAGGCTTCGTGGATCTGGGGTACGTCTCCCCCATCTCAAAGCACACATCCTCACTGACCGACCCCGTAGATGCGGCAATGGCCTGCTCACACACATACTCATCTCCGAGGGTTACTCCGGACACGGCCTCGACCTCCGCGCGCGCATGTCCTGGTCGCACTACCCAACCCCCACCCGCGCCGCTCTGCACGTCGCCGCTCTCGACCCGACTTCCTCCACCCTCGACTCGCTGCACCTTCTGTCCGGCGTGTTCCTCATCGGCAACCACGCGGACGAACTCACGCCCTGGGTCCCCGTGCTCGCGACGCGCACCGCCGCGGCAGGCTACCTCTCCATCCCATGCTGCGCATGGGTGTTCGACGCGCGCTACGAGCGCTCACGGCACGCGCCCTGCGCGCCCGTCGATGCGGGGGCACTCAACCTCGGCGGGGACGGGAGCAATGCGAGCTCTTACTCGATGTACCGCATCTGGCTCGCAGCGCTGAGCGCGCGGTGCGGGTGGGCGGTTGAGTGCGAGACGCTGCGGATTCCGAGCACGCGGAACTGGGCGATTGTCGGGCGGAGGCATCAGGAGGGGGAGGAGTGGGAGGAGGCGAAGGGGCATGTGGAGGCGATTGTGGACGATGTGCGGAGGAGGGGGATCTTCAAAACGCGGAGGCCGGAAGGGAAGGCTGGCGATCACTAACGACGACTGTATCCATACATAGACAGTAACATTGTATTGTTGCAATGCATCCTATATAAGTCAATTCCACTGACCTAAATCGTGGTAGTCCGTCTATATGTACATTGTCTACGGGTAATAATACGTCCAGAGGCATCTCAGAACTCGAAACCTTCCTTGCGAAACGCTTCAAGAGGCGGGTTCGCCTTCGTCAGCTCGGCCAGATCACGGCGATCCTGTAGAATACAAGGTCAGGACACTGCGAAGATAAGATCCACAAGAGACCAACCATGGAGTTGAATGCCCGGCGCAGCGTTAGCCACAGCTGCTCGCTCTTCTCGCCGCCGGTCGACTCCTGCAGCGCCAGCGCACTCAGGAAATGCTCCGCGGCCTCCTTGTCCGCGCCGATGTTCATGCCTGAAACTGCGCATTAGCTCGAAAGAAGAAACGCAAGCACACATGAGCACACGCACAGGCGACGCCGACGTTGTAGATCGCGCGCGTATAGGTCGGTCGTAAATTGAGCGCCTGGCGGTACGCGCCTAATGATTCCTCAGGCTTGTTCCCATTCGATAGCGCGGAGCCCAACCGGTTCCACAACAGATAGTCCTGCGAAACCGGATTCAGCACTGCACAGAGCCTCACAAAACAAAACAGCACTCACATTCGGCTTGACACTCAGCGCGGTCTCGAAGCAGTCCTTCGCGCGGTCGTAGCTCCCATTCGTGTAGAACAGCACGCCAAGCGCGACCTGCACATCCGGGTCGATGATGCCTTGCGCATGCTGCTCACGCGCGACGCCGATGAACGCGTCGGTCACGAGTTCGTGCGCATGCCACGAGGACTTGCCGAGCGCGTCGAGCGTCTCTTGCGGGATGGGGCGATTCGGGAAGCGCGTGCGCAGCCAGCGCATGAGCATCGTGTTCGAAGCACGGTCGAACGCTTCGTTCGTATAGGAGATAGCCAGCGACTTCGCGTCGAATGAAGACTCAGCACTGCGAAGATTCAAGGAAAGATGGGACACGACGTACCACCATGCCAGGTCCTGGATTGCCGGCTGCTTCGGCCAACCTGACTCCCTCGGTCAGTGCCTTCATACCGAGCTCCTCGCGCTCGTCCATGTTTCTAGTTTCGCCGAGGAGAATCCATGCCTCGTAACCGCCTTCGCCAAGATCACCTTTCTGGATTGCAGCTTCCAGGAGTAAGGCCGCTTCCGAGAGCGAGCCATTCTGCGCAAGCAGCGCCTTCGCGTCCGCGAGCGGCGACTGCGTAGACGCAGACGGGTCGAGGTGCCTGTTATTTTGTTCTGAAACGGCGCATGAGACAATCTAGCACAGGCAATAGACAGGTTGCGCACCAAATGTATACGGCTCCAGAATTGGTATGCCCTCGTGGTCGAACTTCAGGCTCTCGGGCCCTGTGCTCTCGCCCAGGTCACCAAACCCGTTTTCCCAGGCTGATTGCAGGCCGCTGCCGTAGTCGTAGTCAACTTCCCCGTCGGCGCGTTTGCCGGACATCAGCTGGTTGAACTCGGCCTCCCACTTGGCCATGTCCGAGTCGTCCGGCGGTAGATCGGAGTTGCGCATTTGATCCCATATTCTAGAATGAGCAAAGAACAGCGCAATGAGATGACCGATATGTAGAGTCGAAAACTGAACGCTTACTCCTTGAAAGACGTATTCGAATCGAGGAACGAATTCTTGACGGATTCGTCCTGGTTCAGTGCATCTCTAGTCTGGTCAGACTCATGATCTTCCTGTTGAACAGGATCTTGTTGAGTACGAGCAGAGCTGACACTGTCGAACTGAGCAAATGCAGCCTCAAGGTCCGAGTCTCTCATCTTGCCCTTGCCCTTATCCGAGAGGTTAGCGTTAGCAAAGCTATCGGTCAGCCCGGACATGTAGGGGTCTTGACGATCTGTGACGCATGAGACAGGGACGTGGAGGATAGAGGTGGACATACAAGGCATCCCTGCAGAATATTGCGGCATACCGTACGCGCTCCGGAAGGAGGGCCCGACGAGGGAGGACTGAGATCCGTTGACCTGTATCTCCACCGGCCTAGGACCTACAAGCTGTGTAGGTTGAAACTCGCCTGCCCATGCAGCGGACTGCGAAGAGTTTCCGGTAACACCTTGGAAGAGATTGTTCTGCTGCATTTCCTTCCACGCATCATTTAGACTAGCGCCTGGCTGTGTCATGGGAGACATTGATCGGTTCATGTCAAAACGAGGAACCTGGTGCACCATTGACATGGGTGAAGGTGCAGCTGAAACCTGTGGGTTTCCTTCAAAGAACTGACGAGCCATGACGAGATCTTGCTCTGCCGGCGTTGGGATATTAGAGCTCGGGAGATGGCGCAGCTGGAGATGGACATCAGACAACCGCCAACCTATTTGGCTGCGCAGAATGAAGGCATACCCTTGAAGACGAAGGCCCTGCCATCCTATCCTGTAGTTCACAAGTTGAACGGAATGTAGTCTGAATTAAATTCCGTACACCACACACCTGTTGGACGCTGCGGTCCGTATCTGCATGCTTGAGGACCTGAGATAAGGGGTTGGCGGCGACAGCGCAGTCCGCGCCTGACATGAGACCTTGAAGAGACATTGTCAGCGATGTTGAACTGGGTCTAACGTGGTGAAAGGATGAGTGTCCTCTCCACTGGAGCAGGGTCCGCTTACAGGATGGCCGAGCCCACAGACGCCCACGGCAATCTCCGGCCACGGCGACATGTGAATCTGAGTGCGGGGAAAGACTCGGGGCGCCGGCCCCGCCCACTCCGAGTCCCGACTCGTCCTTGAGCCTTCCTCTGAGTCTGACGTTCTCAAACTACATCTGGTCGACGTTCTACGATGTTGCGCGCCCAGTCGATTTCACTCACACGTCGGGCATTCCTGCGCACATACGCAACCGCGACATCTCCACACGCACTTGTGCTCATCGAGCACCGCAATGGCTCCATCGAGTCTGGCTCGCTGTCTGCGTTGACCGCAGCTCAAGAACTGGGCGGCGACGTGACTGGCATCGTCATCGGAGGTGCTGACCAGACCCCAGGTGTCTTGGAGAAGGCGAAGAAGTCTGTTCCATGTCCTGAGCACTGACAACCTGCTGACCGCGACCATCCCGCTATCACCCGCAGACTCAAAGGCCTGAAATCCATCATCCACTCTTCATCACCTCAATATGCCTCCCCAGTCCCCGAAATCGTCTCGCCGCTCCTCGAAAAGCTCCTCGGCACCGGCACGCCCTATACGCACGTAGTCTCCTCCCACTCCTCCGCCGCCAAAGCCCTCCTTCCGCGCGTCGCCGCCAAGCTCGACGTCCCTGCCGTCTCCGACATCACTGGCCTCACACACGATGCGGCATCCGGCAGCACCACCTTCACACGCCCCATCTATGCCGGCAACGCCATCGCCACCGTCCGCGCGCCCGGCTCCGTCCCCGTCAAGCTCTTCACCGTGCGCTCCACCGCCTTCGCACCCGCAGTCGAGGACAGCAGCGCTGCGCCCGAGGTGACCGTTCTCGAGGCCGTCGAGGTTACAGACTCGCCGACGCAGCACGTCAAGACGGAGCTGACGCAGTCAGACCGCCCCGAGCTCGGCGTCGCGAAGCGCGTCGTGTCCGGCGGACGCGCGCTCAAGAACGCGGAAACGTTCAAGGTGACGCTCGACCCGCTTGCGGACGTCCTCGGCGCGGCCGTCGGCGCGTCGCGCGCCGCGGTCGACGCGGGGTACGCGGACAACTCGCTGCAGGTCGGCCAGACGGGCAAGATCGTCGCGCCGGAGCTTTACATGGCGCTCGGCATCTCGGGCGCGATTCAGCACTTGGCGGGGATGAAGGACTCGAAGATGATCGTCGCCATCAACAAGGTGTGCATGCTCGCTGGTGTTGCTTTGGTGTTATTCTGACCCATATGCGCCCAGGACCCGGATGCACCGATATTCCAGGTTGCGGACGTTGGGCTTGTAGCAGACTTGTTCGAGGTGGTACCCCAGCTCGTTGAAAAGCTGAAACAGTAGATGTATTGCATGAATACACCATCTCCACGTGTTTGCCCGCCCAATGCTACTCAACACGATAGTAAACGAGATCTAATGAAAGTCGTTGGTCACATAGCTGACTTACTTAGTTCCAGTCTACAAGAAGATCTGCTGGCATGTGAGAACTTCGAGACTCGAAGCTAGAACTACTGCACCATATTGCTACACAGATAGACAAAAAATTGTATTTATAACATACAACAGAGCTCCTTGGCGGGGAGTCGAACCCCGCTCTCCCGCGCACAAGATTGGACAGATCATGATGACAAGCGGGTGTACTAGCCGATATACTACCAGGGACATAGTTTTTTCCTTTCCCATTAGCTATAGAGGGTGGATTTCAAACTGGCATTTTTTTTTTTTTTAAATCAAGTATTTATACAGTGCTTTGCATATGAAACTGCAGTCGACGCGTCGAGATCTTTGTTTGTTCGCACCAAAGCGTGACATTTTGGCGCTCTGATCCTATTTGCGAGTCCACACCAAATGCCTTCGTACATATGCCTCGTAGCACTCAGATCTCTGTTTAGATGAACAAATAAACATCCTACAGAGAAGTTTGTGTATAGAAATTCAAGTCCGAACGATTGCGGCCCAATTAAACCAGAACCCGCATGCCGCGTCTGCTGCCTAGGGCCCTGCGCTATCTACCAAGACGCTATCCCGTTGTTGCACCCAAAGACGTACATCGGACACACATTCAATATCCTCCACATCGCCATGATCACGATGAGCATATCTGGGCATGGATGGGGCTTGCGGAGATTGTACTCGGCTCAAGTACAGTTGCTGTGCCTGAGGCGCGGGGACTTGTAGACTTTGGAGAACACGTCGGCGTGTTCACAGCTTTCATGCGCCGCAACCAGTGCGATCTCTTGGTTACTTACACTTACAGTACTAGTTGAAAGCACAAGCGCGAGAGCTATGGCTGCTATGCTCGGGTGCCGGCTGAGATGTATGCTTCGGTGCAGTCTTCGAGGGCCGAGGCTGTGCACAGCTTGTAGAGAGATCTATGGTCGAGCGAGGTCCTCACACTTTTTAGTTACTTTCAAGGATTTAGTCAAAGACTTACAGAATGTTAATGCGGGTCGTTGAAGACGGCAAGCGGCAAAGCCTACAGTCGGCGAAGGTCTGAGCAGTGTCTGAGCTGTCGCCAGTCGACGTGTGACATAGCGTGACTATTTGGCGACTACAAACAGATTTCTCGACGCGTCGACTGCAGTTTCATATGCAAAGCACTGTAACGCGCCGGACGGGGCCAGAGGCGCCTTGTAACTATGACAAGAGAGGACAGTGTGGTACCGAAAAAGAAGCAGTACAGTACGAGGGGCAGATAGACCCAGACCGGAAAATACGAAACGTATCGATGAATGGAAGGCATGAGACAGGCACGATAACAAGTCTCTAGACGAAAAAGGTGGGTAAGAGACGATGAAGGTGGATCAAACTGGCATCATCGTTCTTTCGTTGTACTCAACTACTTACTCAGTCACTCCTTCAATATCAGCAATATCAGCAAACATGATATCCAATGCCCGACGTGCATTCTCCTCTGGCGCATCCCACGAGAGCCATTCCCACTGTTTCTCGATCATCTGCCCAAGCTCGCCAAGCTCATCCACCCCATAACCATCAACAGACTCGGACATGCGCCCCGACTCACCCGAGCCGACGAGCACATGGTTTGCGACGGGCATGCGAACGCGCTCATATGCACGCAGAGCGTGGGGAAGTGTCGCAGGGGTCACCACCGGGTCGCCGAGGAGCGACGCGAGGACGAACGCATCCTGTCCCGGTGTGAGCAACACATAATAGTCGCGCAAGCTGGAGTGCCTCACCTCGATCGCTTGTCCGGCACCTGCGCCCTGGTGTGGCGGCATCGCATGCGCCTGTACCCAGTCGTCAGCCCGCATTGCGCCGCGCTGAAAAGAGAACAGCTGACCGAGTCGCCGACCAAAGCTACGTTCTCCGAGACGTACGCCGACAACGGCCGGAGCGCATGCAGGCCCCATTTCGTCGGCTGCTCGATGCACTGATCACAAAGTTGAACTACGCATGTACCTTTCCCGTGTCAAAACGCGCTGACCTTGAGCAGATCCACGACTTCTGGCTCCCATCCGGAGTAGCACTGCATCAGCTCGTCCTGCGTGCACGGCACTACCCAATGCTCAGGGTACGGCGTCCCCTCTTTCTCGGGCTCGGATGTAAGGGCGACCACATTGACGATGCTGCCGCGCGAGATTGAGTAGCTCACGACATGCTATCCAACATCAACGCCTTCCTGAAGACGAAAGGGGAGACTGTACCTTGTTCTTGCCACAGTACTGGCGATACAGACCAAAGTCACAAGATGTGTATCGAAGACCGAGCAGACTCACCATCATAGGCGTATCGACCGTGCGATGCACAGTGCTGCCGACAGACAGGCGCTCCACGGGTATCAGCCCTCTATACGCCACCGTTCCCGTGAAGACCGGTTCAATGCACTCCTGCAGCTGTGCATCTCCGCGCTGTATCCTCTCCTGCAGTAACACGCGCCGCACCGTCGACTTGATGCCGTCGCACCCAACCAGGAGATCGCACGTCGCCTCCGCGCCGTCCGCGAACTGGAGCGTGATTGGGCCTGGGCCTTGCGAGTATGACGAGAGCCGCTTGCCGAAGTGGGCTACGCCGGGCGGTAGGTGGTTGATGAAGGCATCGAGGAAGGGGGCTCTGTGGAAGCAGATGCACCCATCTGCGGCGCCTCAGCGCGACGCCCGTGATGAGACTGTCAACGTCAACTTACATGGCAGCTCGAACAGATGGAAGCGGAATCCCTCCTGCGGGGCGTCCGATTTGCGATAATCGAACCCTACGCCTGGCCGTCGCGTTAGCTCGAATTCCCCTGCACAGAGGACAACAGACCTGTAGACCCATCCGGCGGCGCGTTCGCGATCTTCGCAAAATCCGCGGCGAGACCGAGCAGCTCGAGGATGCGCCACGTCCGGGCCCAGATCATGACGCCCGCGCCGATCTCGGAGAACTGCCCTGTGGCTTCGTAGATGTCGACCGCGATGTCTGGGTGCTTTGAAAGCGCGACGCCGAGACATAGGCCGCTGATGCCTCCGCCGCTGCTCGAGCATTGTGTCGTAAGCTAGCATATGGGAAATAATCGATTCTTACCATATTGCGACTCGGAGACGGGGTGCAGCGGGCATCGTCACCGAACGAGACTCTAGGGGGGATACAAAAAATTCAATGACCTTCTTATCCTCAGTGGATGCTAGACTCCTGGGATTGGCAGATAGCGGCTATAACAGCGGCAGAGGATGAAGGACGGAGAAGGCCTTCCATTCCCATGCACATAAGGCCAGAAGAAACAGCTATCTTCAAATAGGATCCCTTGCAGACAGTTTTCAACTAAAAGTATGCTCTCCGCAAATTTCTTCGAGCTACAGCATGAACTTGAGAAGATGACAGACAAACCTCTTAGTGGACCAACCTATACTTACCGGTACTTTCTTCAACGTCTGAAGATCCAAGCCGTGGCCGTCGACGTCACTGTGCATGAACAGCTTGGCACGCCGGACCGATGTGATCCGCTGAACAACTGAAATGGATCAAAAATATATAGCCTCAACAGTGTGGCACTACTGTGATTCATGTGTTCTGTGGAACAGGTACAGTACCTTGAGCAGAACACGCCAGAGTCGATGAGGAGGAGCGGAGGGCCGGCAAGCGCTGAAGCGGACTAATTGCAGCCCGTCCATTTGTTAGCCGAGCTCACGGGATCCTATCCTGAGGTCACCGTTTCTTTGGCGCCTCTTCTTCCACTTGCAATTTACCCCGCATAATTACCCCGCATCATGTCCATGACGGCCAGCAATTCTTTTGCATGAATGGGCACGCTTTGCGCCTTGCATAAGAAGACTGGAGCTTTGATTCAAGATTGACGACGCGTTATTGAGGCTTCATCGACTAATTGACTGCGACTCGCGGAAGCACCGTGATCGTTCGAAGGGGAACTTCAGGGGACCCGAGAGGGCATGGGGCCAGGCAAGACTGGGCTATATATCTCTTCACGTTCTCGTGACATTTTGTCTTCCTTTCGGTCCGGAATATCTGTGCGCTGCTTGTTATAAGTATTCATGACCCTCGAGCGTAACTGTACGCTCCTCATCCAACGTTCTCGGCCCACCACCGCAGCAGATTATAGCGATGTCTGACGAAGTTCAAATGTGTGTGGCCATCTCTGCTCACCCCGCATGTCGTCCTGACCTCATCTAGCCACACCCTGCCCAAACCACCCTCGCCGGTGAACCCCAATGTAAAGCTGAACAAGTTCTCGGGCCAGCTCACTCAGAACAAGGTGTGTCTCCTCGTCCTACTGCTCATCCATCGCTGACGGCACGGTCCAGGCGCGGGGCGGTGCTCAAGCCATGCGTGCGTCCTACATTTCCTCGTCGATTTAAGTGCCCATCTGATAACATCGAGGTACCAGTGTACGCCGTGGGTCTCACCGAAGAAGATATGAACAAGCCGCAGGTGCGCTCGACCGTGCATGGTCCAGGTATCGCCCGGTCACCCGTGCTGATGTACTGATGTCATTGCTGTCTGTAGATAGGCATTTCGCCGATCTGGTGGGAAGGTACGTCAGTTCGTAGACTGCTTCGCCCGCACGGTACTCACACATATCTTTAGGCAACCCTTGTAATTCGCATCTGGTGAGTTTTGCGGCGCCTATGCCTGCTACACACAAAGGGGCTGATGATTCTCTGTAGCTTGACCTCGCGAAGGAAGTCAAGAAGGGATGTGAGGAGGAGGGCTTGGTCGGTCTGACGTTCAACACCATCGGAGTTAGGTAACTAGGACTCGCGACGCTACCTCTGCATGATATCCTGAATTTTCACCAGCGATGCTATCACCATGGGCACCGATGGTGAGATTCTCTCTCTGCAGACTCCGCGTATGATCTGACAGGGCCGCACAGGAATGCGTTACTCGTACGTCCGAACGAAGGAGACCTTGTCGCAATTTTGATTTCCTCCCCAGACTACCGAGTCGCGACATCATCGCGGACTCCATCGAGGCAGTCACCATGGTAAGCCCCTACATTTCCCCAAGAAGCCTGCATCCCAAATCGAAGCCCACCCGTAGGCACAACATTACGACGGCAACATCTCGATCCCAGGCTGCGACAAGAACATGCCCGGCTGCGCGATCGCCGCCGTGCGGCACAACCGCCCGACGATCATCGTCTACGGCGGGACAATCCAGCCGGGCGTGCGTCACCAGGACTGTCCTGCGATGGGCTACAAGACGGGCGACACCGTCAACATATCTGACGCGTTCGAGTCCTACGGTGCGTCGTCTGCCCAGTTCACTGCCCGCCCAAAGAAATGCTAATGCGGGGCCAGGCGCGTTCACGGTGGGCAAGATCAGCGATGAGCAGCGCTTTGATGTCGTGCGGCATGCATGCCCGAGCGCCGGAGCCTGCGGCGGGATGTATACGTAGGTCGCCCCACTCTTCGGTCTTGTGTTTTACCTCAGTCTCCATGTGAACAGTGCGAATACGATGAGCTCCGCGCTCGAAGTGCTCGGCCTGTCCCTGCCGTACTCGTCGGGCATACCCGCGATGTTCGCCGACAAGACGAAGGAGTGCTTCCGCGCGGCGAAGTACTTGAAGAAGCTGCTCGAGCTCGACCTGAAACCTAAGTCAGTCCGGACGCCCTGCACTACGGCTTCCAATTGATTCCATTTGCGCTCATGCAGGGACATCCTTACGCGCAACTCATTCCTCAACGCAATCGTCATCGTCAACGTCCTCGGTGGCTCCACCAATGCAGTACGTGTTTCCTCATCCCATAGGCAACCACATCCTCACCCCGCCAGGTCCTGCACCTCCTCGCCATGGCCCGCGCCGCCGACGTCGAGCTCACGATCGACGACTTCCAATCCATCGCCAACCACACGCCCTACCTCGCGGACCTCAAGCCCTCCGGCAAATACTACATGGAGGACATCCACCGCGTCGGCGGCATCCCCGCACTGCTTAAGTACCTGCTGAACCACACAGACCTGATCGACGGCAGCCAGCTCACCGTCACGGGCCGCACGCTCGCGCAGAACCTCGAGGACGTGCCCGAGCTCGACTTTGCGAACCAGGACGTCGTGCGCCCGCTCGAGCGGCCGATCAAGCCCACGGGCCACCTGACCATCCTGCGCGGCAACCTCGCGCCCGGGTCGGCGGTCGCGAAGCTGACGGGCGCGGAGGGCGGGCGGTTCGAGGTGCGTGGCGCGCGGAGGGGTTGGTGAACGCGGGGCTAATGGGGCTTGTGTTTGTAGGGCACGGCGAAGTGCTTTGATAGCTTAGACGGGTTCTACCCCGCGCTGGCTGCAGGGGAGATCAAGCCTGGGACGGTGCTGATCTTCCGATACCAGGGCCCGAAGGGCGCGCCTGGCATGCCGGAGGTGAGCTGACGCCGCTAACCTGTATCAGAGATTCTGCACTGACGGGAATGGATGCTGTAGATGCTGGGTATGTTATCGTACCAGCATTCATCTTGATTTCAGCTAATAGAAATCTGCAGGCCCCACTGCCGCGCTGATGGGTGCAGGCCTGGGTGACTCGACGGCCCTTATCACGGACGGACGCTTCTCAGGCGCATCCCGCGGCTTCATCATCGGTCGGTACACCCTCGCATCAGTGCCCGCGGACGTGCTGATCCAATACGGATGACACAGGGCATGTCGTCCCCGAGGCACGTCTCGGCGGACCCATCGCGCTCGTGCAAGACGGCGACAAGATCACGATCGACTCAGACTCGCGCACGATCAACTGGGACGTCGCGCCCGAAGAACAGGCGCGGCGCCTGAAGGAGTGGGAGGCGACGGACAAGGGCACGCTGAATGTCAAGCGGGGCATTTTGCTGCGGTATGCGAGGGACGTCGCGGTGCGTGTCTCTCATTGCTCCTTGCTGTGTTTGTTGCAGAACGCTGAAACGATGCGGGACAGCCGGCGAGCGTGGGCGCATACTGCGATTAGAAAGACTATTACAGGGTCAATATGTAGAATATGTGTACAACAGAATACAGTTCCGGAAAGATAAGCAAAATAAATCATGGCTGGAAGCACAACGGGTCAGTGTGGAAAGGGAATGGTGCTCATGTAGGCACGGTGGAAATATGTCTAAAGGTCTCAATCTAGTCAAAGGTTAGCTGCGGAATAATAAGACGGCGCTGGTGAGACGTACGTCGAGGTGAAGAGGTGTTTGCATCCTCAAGCTGTCCTCATCCAGTCGCAAAATTGGGGTTATTGATATCACTTGCCACCAGCGTCCCCAGGTTTGAGGAGTCTGCCGGACTGGCCAGCGCGGACGATTCCGCCGGTGTCTCCACCTTAGACGAGCCCGACGCTGGTGTGGGCATCTTGGAGCTGCCGGGCGGGCCGCCCTCGAACGCGCAGTCTCCGGGCTTGCGCTGCCCGTTGAGAACGGCGGGATCGGGGGGAATGATGAAGGTGTCCTTCGGCCCTTCGTCGTCAATGAGTCTGCCCTTGCGCCGGAGGCTGCGGGCCTTGAGTTTCTTATATGCCATCATAATGAGGACCAGTGACCAGCCGAAGACGAGGCATGATGAAGTGACTGTCGCAGAGATCCAGGGTGTTTTGAAGTGTCTGGACGAAGAGTGAGTTGAGAAGTAAGGATGCAACGAATGAAAGGCTAGACAGACCTCGGTTGGCCAGGTGAATACGTCTCGCCCCGGGCGGTGAGCGTCTTGGAGGGTGTAAATGGGCCCGCAGGACTGGGCACATACATTTCGGAGACTGGAGGAAGAAGGAGGGGTGCCGCAGAAGATATAAGGCGCAGATGGGCGATGACGGGGAGGATGGAGTGCGCGGTCGACGCTCAGACGCGTTTCTCCAATCATCATTATCTTCGAGCCGTAAGCAGATCACGCCATGCACCCACAAAGTCACAGGACGAGCTCAGCCACAGACGCGTTCTCTTCCGCACCATGTCGCATACAACCACCTCCACTTCCTCCTTCACCATCCTCAAGTACTCTCGCTCGACGGCTGATCCATCTTCTGGTGAAAAATCTCAGGCAAATGACCTCGACTGGCAG
Organism: Hericium erinaceus; assembly: GCA_006506795.2. Taxonomy (NCBI): domain Eukaryota; kingdom Fungi; phylum Basidiomycota; class Agaricomycetes; order Russulales; family Hericiaceae; genus Hericium; species Hericium erinaceus. The sequence goes on along the minus strand of CM021172.1, from coordinate 1,810,543 downwards.
CACTTCGTCAATCCCGTTATCCGACTCGTTCTGGACATCACCAAGACCTCGTCTGGCGATCTGTCTTCTGTACGAATGCGAATACTATGGAACATGAACGCTGGCCAAGACGCAATGGATATAGACAAGCGAGACGTCGTATTTGTACGTTTCTGCTCACTCTGGCGGCATATATGCGTCCAACCTTCATCTTCAGGAAGACTTGGATCTCCTCTCTTTCTCGCCTGGTAAAGACAGCACCCAATTGTCTGGAACTAGCCAAGGTTTGCCTTTGAAAGCGGTCTTTCGTGACTCCATCGTGGGTATTCGATACCTCCGCAATCGAGCTCCTGGGCTTGGTGTGCCTCCAGTAAGTGTTCGCCCTGTACAATACGCGCGTAGCTGCTTAGCGCATCAAAATCAGTCCTACCGGCGTATCCAGATCAACTTCGACACAGCTGCCTCTGCAACGCAGTTCATCAACAGTATTCGTCTCGTATGTCCTTGTAAACCGAACAACCCGCCCGGTCCAGTCCGAAACGCGACTGTGAACTCGTCGTCGGCGATGTCTCAGATGGCTCTGGCTACCGCTTCCTCCGTGCCGCCTGCAGCACAGCCGATGCGTCGTGCTACTGTGCTCCCTCATGCCACCGCATCTCGGCCTAGTCCTCGCGTTCCCTCCAAAACTAATGGCCTGCCGTCTTCTGAGTCTGACATGTCCCTGTTTGCGCCTACGCCTGCTCCCTCCGCGCATATGCTTTCCTTGCCCTCAGACAGCTACAGCTCCTCTCGGTTTCTCTCCGCCGTCCCAAGCTCCGATCCTCTGCCGGAACCTCTATATCAAAGAAACAAGGCCCGCGACATTTCTGGACTGTTACAAACCGAAGGGCCCATACGAAGCGAAGGGAGCGGCTCCTCTCTGCCAGGCTCGTCGCAGTCTTCGTCGAACACAACAGCACTCATGCCGCCGCCTCCTGTGCCTAATGCCCGACCATCTGCTCCTGACGCTTTACCTTCCGACGCAGCTCGCGCTTCCCTGCTTGCTTCCCTACATGAGACACCGGATCTCTATAACCTGACGCGCTCGGAACTCGAGGGGCTCGTGAGCCAGGTTGTGCGCGAGCCGGGTTTTGGCAAACTGGTATGTGGCGCGTCAAGCGCGCTGATTTTGTTCTCACTCGTTTTTATGCCTCGATAGCTCGAGAAGTTGGAGTCGCTGTGGACGGTCAGAGGGTTCTTGGCACACTAGATGGAACTGTGCGGCGGGTCATGGTGTACTATTTTACCCTGGTGGGTGTAATTGTCATGAGGGGTCCATCACACTGACGCAGAATGGTTCATCATTCCAGCAAGACACGATAATCAATGACTGTTCGCATTCAAAAGTCCTAACAAGTTAAAATCCATGAAAGCATGATGAGCGAGTATCTGCATCAGCTACGCTGTCTACGAGTCCGTTCACGTGCCAGGCAAAACCCCAAGAATCTGCACTGCCCTGCAGCTCTCGACATCGTACTCCGTCGAGTTCTTCACACGCTTGTAGACAACATTATCCCTCCCCTCCGTACTCATGCACACCGAGAAGTTCTCTGCATCGCCATTGACGGCAAGCGTCGGCTGCGCGCTCCCCTCCTCGGGCGACGTGCCGTACTGCACCCACCCCACCAAATCAACATGCGCGCTCGAGAAGGACAGCAATGAGGTACGCACGAGCAGACACCAGATCGGCGCGGGGTCGTCGGACGCGCCGTCCTGGAGCGCGACGAACGGGACGAAGCCGCCCGCATCGACCGCCGCGCCGTACTTCATGCTGACTAAGTACGCCCTTCGCGAGCGCATGCATCCCGCTATCCTGCATCGTAAAGTTTTCGCCGAGCGGCGCCGCGATCCAGTCCACCATCTGCACACCCGGCCGTCAGCCGCGGCACGCAGAGACGAAAGGGAACGGAGAGGCAGGGCGCACGCCGAGGCAGGAGACGGGAACGCCGTTCCCGCCGAGGACGAGCAGCTTGTACTCGTGGTCGTCCGCGAAGACGGCGTTGAGGTAGAAGAGCGCCGCGTCGCTGCCGAACGATCCGAAGGTGGTGTAGCCGGGCGCAGGTTGCTGGCACGCGAGCGGCGTTGCGAACGCGGAGGATGTGAGGGCGAGAGCGGCGAAGGTGCGCAGGGCGAACATGCTCGTGAGATGATGAGATGGGGATGCGACGGAAGTGCAAGTCAACTCTGACGAGAGACCTGGGGCTGGTAGAGTGCGGAAGGCCCGCGTTATATGCGGAACTCATGGTGCTCATCGTCCGGCGAGGTGTGTGTTCGCCATGCTGGTATTGAATGGGCGTCGGTGGGTCGACGGTGTCAACAGGCCAACGGTGAACTTTGCGTGCCGCTTGAGTACGTGGGGAACACAGATTACGCATCGCGCCCGATAGACAGCCTTGAGGAACACGACATTTACTGGTAGCGCACCCCCGAGCATCTGGCCAGAATCGTGCTGCTAGCTGGCCAGCCGCGGAACTCATGCATCTTAGTAGTCAGACACAACGCATAAACGGAGACCCACGAAAACGGGCAGAGCCATAACCGCCAGACACACCCAGCTTGGGGTATCACGGGTGACAGATGCCAATACACAATTCTGATTGACCTGTCCTGCTGCAAAACATATGTACGGAGGAATACTCCTACCATAAGACTGAGGGATGACAGCGTGAACACGACGATAGAGGCGGACAGTCGGTAGCGATGTCGATGTGATGACACAGAGCAGCTCCTCGAAAGGCGGAGCGCTGTGTCTACGGCCACAAGCTTAAGACGCGAAGATGAAGGTATGGGGATGGGAGGCAGCTGTATGCGAAGTAATACTAAATGGTAAGACGCGTGGACGCATTCTCGAGTCGAAATATGGCAAGCGCCCAGGGCTGATTCCGTGTCGGGCTTTGATTGTCTCCCACCACTTCCTCCAGCTCTCCTCACCGCTGCCAGGTATCTGACGTCTGATTGCACATCCAACATGCCGATGAACAGTCGTAATGTCGTGACCGCCATCGGCACTACATCGCCTCCGCCCTCGCATGCTATGACTGCCGTCGATCCGATTCCTAGTGTTCGCGATGAACAGCATGCCTTATCTTCCCCCTCAAACTCAGCATCCAGAACGGTCGTGGTATCCAATTTCGATACGATCCTCGAATCCCTCAGAATTGTGGGTGATATGGTACAGGATGTCCCGTACATTGGTCTTGTTGCCAATGTCATGTTGCAGATCTTGAAGATCAAGGACGTGAGTGCCGTCCGAGTCTCCCGGGTGTGCGCTGATGGCTTTCTAGGAGGCGACCGCTTGCAAAGACAGGTGGAAAGAGGTTATGAATGACATTGATAAGTTGAAGAGCATCACGGAAGAGTATGCACGGCCACAGCCCGAAGGCGCTGTGAGTCTGCCGCTCTCCGAAGATGTTCAAGGCCATCTTCGTAATCTGGAAAAGTACGTGAGACTCCATCCTCTTGTGCACATCATCCACAACATTGTTGTGTGACAGATTGCTAGAAGGAATTGTTCTGGCACTGTCTCGGTGTTGTGTGAAGCGCAAGAGAGATCACCTCCGAATCGTATTGCAACGTCGCGAATTGCGATCACTTGTTGATAACCTCAAAGAACAGCTTCAGACAGAACTAGCTTTTTTTAATGTAAGCTTGTTTTATTGTTCTATTCAATAGTTTTTGAATTTTCTGTCAGACTCGAACCAATTTGTCGAACAATCGTATCCTGCAAAGCATTCATTATGATGTCTTACAGAGAAAGGTTTGTTTTGCAATGACTATCCTATACATCGTCATTAATCATTGTCATGTCAAGGCAACACTTCAACCTGTCAAGTATGTACAATGGGTTTTCTTTTTCTTACAAAATGCACAATGCTGAATATTGTTGATAGGGTCAAGTATACTCTTCCTGCAAAACCTCAGATTATGCATGGACGTGATGATGTTATTACTGAAATTGTGACTGCTATCTTGAGTGATCCTCCTGCCAGACTTGCTCTCTTGGGTCCTGGAGGCATTGGAAAGACCTCTATTGCACTATCAGTGTTGCATCATGATGATATTCAGAAGGTCTACAAAGATACATGTTATTTTTTGGCCTGTGATGCCATTGAAACCAGAGATGCTCTGATTATGTCCATTGGCCAAATGCTGGGTGTTTCTGCAAATGCAGAGCAGAATCTTGATGAAGCTAGGGTTCTTGCTGCTCTTAAAAATTTAGGCAAAGCTATATTACGTTTGGATAATTTTGAAACACCTTGGGAATCACAAAATATTGCTGTAGAAGAATTTCTGCCCAAGTTGGCTGCAATTGATTCTATCTGTCTTTTAATCACAATGAGAGGTGAAGAGTATCCATAGAATATATTGTGGACAACTGAACTACCATCAATCAAACCTCTAAATTTGGATGCTGCTAAGATAGACGACACCCAAAAACGACCCCTGTTATGTAAGCAAGTCGGACCCTCGACGGCGACGACAACTCCTCCATGCTCACTCACCCAATCATCAATCTACCTTCTGGGATGCATACATAGGATGTGTGGGCACAGATGCCTGGAAGAATTTCGGGTAAATATGAAGAACTGGGGGTGGTATAAGGTCCACAATCCACACCAACCGAACTTTTTCTAATAATGCTTTTTTGTGCTTTCCGATGCTCCTGGTGTGTTTTTCAAAATTTGGGTCAACGCAATTTGGCGGATCACGTGACTTACATAATCCATCACATGACATTATCATAACCAATTTGGGCTAGATCAATAGATAAGATAAACTGAATGCTCGCGCGCGACGACGCGCCGCAGCGCGGCCGCACACGGCGTGGCCGCGCCGTCGCGCACGAAGTCGCCGAGCGCCATGCCGTTGACCTCCGTGACACCCCAGCCCGTGAGGTCCTTCGCGCCTGCACTCAGTGTCGCTCAGATCTCTGGGTCCATGCTGGGGGTGGGCACGGGTGCAGCCTGGTTCATGGGGACGGCGGCACCCCAGTCGAGGCTTGGCATGGATGTCGCACACGCGCTCAGGATGATGGCTTTGCGGCCCTTGCCCAGCTCGACGTGCAGGCAGCCGCGGCACTCCAGCCAGGTGTATGCACCGGACACGGTGCATGCAGAATGCTCCCGCTCTGACAGGGGTACAAGCCTCCCCCGGAGGTGGGTTGGGAGGCTGTTGCTAACATCTTTGCAAGCCTGTGAGTCCTGACTGATGAATGCGTGGACAGTATACTATTCCATCAACCCTCAGCCCTACATCCGGGGCATTTTTAGACGAAAGCTCGGTGAGGGAAGTGTCGGGCCTCCCAGATTTGGCGGGTTCCCACGCCACAATTACATAATGCCCGGGGGGGTCGTTTTTGGCTGTCGTCTATCTTATAAAGGTTTTTTATGATATTTCACATTATAATGATGCAGATGCTCAGAATTTAGTAAGAGCTGTAGATTGCATTCCATTAGCTATTACTTTGCTTGCTCATTATACTAAGACTAGCACATCACAGAAAGTTTGGAAACAATGGTGCAGTCTAGAACACTTCAAACTATTAGCTCGCAAGCAAACACATCCTAGTAGCAGATTGTCTAGTGTTGAACATTCTATTGAACTCTCATTGAAGAGTCTAAGACTAAATGATCCTTCATGTCTGCCAATCCTAAGCATCTTGTCTATGTTACCAGATGGTATAGATGAGTCACAGGAGAATGTCATTCAAGAAGTGCTAGAATTTGAATATCCAATTATGGATTCTTTACATAGTCTTAAGAACTGTGCTTTGATCTCAGAAGATATTGAGCATGGAAGATCTAAATTATTATCTCCTATTTTACTTTATATGAAAAAGCATTATCCATTGAAGCAAATTAATTTAATTGGCTATAACAATCTATGCATCTATATTAAAACCTGGATCGAAGACTGTAAAGAAAGAAAAAATAGCAAAAATATAAAGGCTGATGGCAACAATTTGAGAACACTGTTAGAGTATTATCTTCTAAGCAATGATGAGAAACAGCAGATTATAGATATGATCATTAGCCTTGTGGAGGTTTCATATTTTTGTGGAATAAATGAGATATCCATATTGTCTAGTTGTAAATCTTATATCCAATGTATCAATTCTCTTACACAGTTTAAGATCTTTAATTGGCATATCAAGCTATGTTTAACATTTAACAATCTTAATGATATTCAGGATGAATTATCTAAAGCAATAATGTTGGCAACTCAAATGCAGGATATAGATCTACAAGGAGATATTTATCATATAAAGGGATTGTATTGTTTGAGACTAGAAAAGCTTGATATAGCAAAAGAGCACATTGAAAAAGCACTAAAGCTGCACACTAAAGCTCAAAGCATTTTTGGTCAGGCTGGTGATTTGAGAAGTTTGAGTGAATTAAATATGAAAATGAGAAGGCCTGAAGCAGCAAGAGCAAAATTATATAAAGCATTAACATTGTATATCCAAACTCATCATATCTTAGGTCAGGCCTATGTCTTGTATAATTTAGGTCAAGCAGATATGATGCTAAATGAGCTTGATGTAGCAAGTCATCATTTTGAGAAAGCACTTGAGCTCCATACTCAAGCTCAATATAGTGCAGGTCAGGGTAGTGACTTGGAAAAGCTAGGCAATTTACAAATGATCCAGAATAAGCTTGATATAGCTAGGCAGTACTATAAAAAAACACTAATACTGCATACTGAGAGTCAAGATACTATAGGTCAGGGAAATGATTATACTGGTTTAGGTAAATTGGACTATAGACTAGAGAAATTTGATACTGCAAAAGCACATCATGAGAAGGCACTTGAGTTTTACACTCAAGGTCAGCATAGTCTTGGCCAGGCCAATGCTTTGCAAAATTTGGGTTTATTGAATATGATACTAGATAAGCTTGATATAGCAAAAGAGCAATTTAAGGAGGCATTAAAGCTGCACAGCCATGCTCAGGACACCTGGGGCCAGGCCTATGACTTGCAATTGTTGGGCAGAGTCAATCATAAATTAGGCCAGCATGAAGAAGCTCATGACAACTATTGCATGTATAAAAAGTTGATAGATGTTGATCTTGATGCAGAAAATGTTGTTCATTTAAGTGAGATTTGCTAACTGTACTATTTGTAACAAGATGTATTTGCTTTTATAAATGAGCATGTGTACCTTTTTGTCAAGACTCGGTTGTAGACAGCAGAGAACCACCCAAGTCACCAGCGATGATGGGAGCGAGAGAGCGGAGAGCGACTAGCAGCGCAGTGACCTGTATTGGAGGTACAGTACGGTACAGACGAAATGGACAATCTAGGGAAAATAGGCAAGCGACAGGGAGCCTATAAGTACTGGGACGACAATGGGAAAAGAACAATGGACACCATAATGGGTCGAACAATAGAGTGAGAACAATGGTGGCCAAAAGGAGAACAATGGGAGGGAGAACAATAGGATGTCCCAAAGGGGAACAAGGGCATGGGTGAAGGATAGCCCCAGGTCATGTGAGGAAGTGAACATGTGATGGGGCTGCTGGAGCACATGACCGACGCGATGCCTTGATGGCAGAGAAGAAGGCGGAGAGAAATGGAGCGATCCGTGACATCACCCCCTCTCTAAGACGCACTTTCGCCTGGAGTGCGTGATGAGCATGGACGGGGTCGAGGTAGATGAGTCCACGAAGATTGGGAGCCTTGAGTGCATGCGGATGGCGGGTGTAGAAGTCGGTGATTGCACCATGGGCATTGGAAAGGGAGGTACGTGAGAGCCACTGATTTTCCGAATCAGGGTAGCCTGCCCATTTGACGAGATATTCAATGCCGCGTTTGTTCCGGGTGAGACGAGCATCGAGGACAGACTCAACTTCGTACTCTTCCTCGCCCTCCACAAGGTCAGGTGGTGGTGCAGGGAAGTTGGGACCATGAGCATCGGTTTCCTTGTAAGGGGACAACAGGGACGTGTGGAACACTGGGTGAATACGCCAGGTGGGCGGTAGCTTCAGTCGATAAGAGACGGGGCCCAGGACGTCAGTGATTTCGAAAGGTCCCAGGCGTCGATCAGCAAGCTTAGCTTTGGGTCGCGTGGTTTTGATGTTCTTGCCATCGAGCCAGACCTTGTCACCAACCTGGAAGTGGATGGTGTCGTGCATATGGTCCTGGTTGTTGCGCTTCATGAGATCAGCAGCTGTTTGAAGGCTGGCCTGGACCTCAGTGCGAAGTTGTTCAAGGTGACGGAAACGATCCTCGACGGCGGGTGTAGACGATGTGGGGTTGACAGTGGGAATGGCAGTGGGAATATAACCGAGAAGCATTTCAAATGGAGCTCGGTTAGTGGCGCTGTGGATACGGTGGTTGTGCGAGAACTCAGCGTAAGGGAGCCATTGGACCCAATCATCCTGACGGTAGTTGCAGAAGGTACGAAGGAACTGCTCGAGTTCTTGATTGACGCGTTCTGACTCGCCGTCGGTCTGTGGATGATAGGCGGTGCTGAGGGAGGACTTGATACCAAGTTTGTCAAAGACGCCACGCATGACTTTGCCTGCATACTGTGGGCCACGATCAGAGATGAGGCGTTCCCAGAGGCCGTAGTTCCGATAAATCCTGTCAAAAAGGATGTCGACTGTGCCATCACTGGTAATGGTCTCTTTACAAGGAGTGAAGGAGACGTGCTTTGTAAAACGGTCGACGACCACATTGATGGAGTCATAGCCTTGGCATTCTGGGAGTTTGACGATGAAATCCGAGGTAATGTCTTGGAAGGGATGGGTAGGGATGGCATTGGGAATTGTTTCAACATGAGGGCGGTGATTTTGAACCTTGGTGGCCTGGCAGGTAGCACAGCCATCAACATAATCACGAACGAAGACAGACATACCGGGCCACCAGTAGTTGCGACTGAGGAGCTCATAGGTCTTGTAGCGTCCTGGGTGACCAGCCATGGGTGTGTCATGATGCAGCTTGACGATGTCCCGACGAAGGTCCTTGTCAGCAGGGATGTAGACTTTGCCACGAAAGAGGATGAGGCCATCCTCATAGTTCCATTCTTGGAGGTTCTTGACGAGGGAGCGAGGACCATTGTTCAGGATCACATCCAGGGCTTGAACAACCTCAATGTTCTTGGTCTTGGCATTGCGAATGCGTTGGCAAAGATCAGCATTGCCAATGGACTTGACAGCAGCTGGACGTGTAGCACGGATCTGGAAGTACTTGGGGTCGAGGAGGACACGATCGGAGTTGTCGTCGTCCACCCCCTCTCTATGGTCAGGTCGTCTCGACATGGCATCTGGCCGGTGATGAATACCGGGTTTGTGGATCAAGGTGAAGTCGAAACGAGTGAGGAAGAGAGCCCAGCGAGCTTGACGACGACTCAGCTTTTGGGCAGACTTGAAGTATTCCAGGTTCTTATGATCAGTCCAGATCTCCACAGTATGGGGAGAACCTTCCAGGTAGTGGCGCCAGGCTTCGAGGGCACGGATGATGGCCAGGAGTTCCTTGTCATAGATGTCGTAGTTGCGTTCGGGGGCGGTGAAGGCCTTGGAGATGTAAGCAACAGGGTGCCATTGCTCGTCCTCCCCGCGCTGGGATAGGATACCTCCTGTGGCATAGTCTGAGGCATCGACCTCAACCAGGTAGGGCTTGGACGGGTCAGGCATGATAAGGACTGGGGACGAGGTGAACGCAGCTTTAAGAGCCTCAAAGGCATGTTGACATTCAGCAGACCAGGCCCAAGGATGGTCTTTCTTGGTAAGGTCAAACATGGGACGAGCGACTTTGGAGAAGTCTTGGATAAAGCGTCGATAGAAGTTGCCAAAGCCAACAAAGGACTGGACGTCCTTGACGTTACGAGGGGCAGGCCATTCAGCGATGCCTGCAACCTTGACAGGGTCCATGGCGAGCGTGTTATGGGAGACGATGAGACCGAGGAACTCAACTGAGGGCTGCTCGAATGAGCACTTCTCTGGTTTGAGGAAGAGGTCATTGTCCTGGAGGCGTTGGAGGACCTTGCGCACAAGGTCGCGATGTTCTTCGAGGGTTTCGGTGAAAATGAGGATATCGTCCATGTAGATGACGACTTTGCCCGTATCGATGAGATCCTTGAAAAGTTCATTCATCATTCCTTGGAACGTGGCAGGGGAGTTGGTAAGACCAAAAAACATCACCAGGGGTTCAAAGAGACCGCGGTTGGTTTTGAAGGCGGCTTTCCATTCGTCGCCCTCCTTGATGCGAACGTTGTTGTAACCCCAACGAACGTCCATCTTGGAGAAGACTTTGGCACCCTTGAGCTTGTCAACGAGTTCAGAGATGAGGGGCAGGGGATATTCATTCTTGATGGTGCCTTTGTTGAGGGTGCGATAGTCCTGAACGGGGCGTAGTTTTCCATCTTTTTTCTTGATAAAGAAGAAGGGACTCGCCATAGGGGATTTGGAAGGACGGATGTAGCCTTTCTTGACCTGGTCATCAAGGAATGAATCGAGGTCCTCCTGCTCAGTAGGAGCCATGGGATAGACCTTGCATGAACGGGGTTCAAAACCATCTTTCA